>JASDQU011176193.1:20182-32465 GCA_032191745.1 Picea mariana
CAATCCCCAACCGACTTAATCAATGCACAGTCTAAATATGGAGAAAAGCGCAAGCGTAAAGAGGAGGAGAGAGAGCCACGATTTGCAACTGTGCGAGCGCAGCACAAGGATTTTGGTTCTAGATCGCATGAAAATAAGCCTAACCATTCATTGAATGAACATGGATCATGATCAAAGCTAAACGCAAGGGACTATTGAGGGAAACAGTTTTCAACGCTCGCTCAACTAAATGGTGATACACAGATAAAAAATTAAACAAGAAGTAATCACCCATAAACGTCATTTTCAATATCAACATCAAGTGCACTAAGTCCACAGTAAAATGCTACAAAATAAACTCAAGCTAGGGTAATCGATTAGAGATTCCAATGATCCTGTGACCCTGGGAGTGTATGGCTCACTAAATAGGACTGCGCTTTAAGTTTGTTTTAAAATACACCAGGGATTAACCAATAAACATCGCGGCAAGGATTTACTTTACTAACAACAATAGGTACAGAAAAATAAAAAGAAACAGAGTCTCCTTTTTACAATTTTTTTTGAAATAATGGAGCATTTTGCACGCAAGAGGGAAGGTCCCCATTCAAATCTAAATTAACAATGAAATACATATATACATGGAATTAGTATTTACCAATCATCAATCCAATTCATTTCCAACGTTCTCTTTTTATTACAATTATTTTATTGGTGTGAAATACCGAATCAATGTAGGATTTAAGATGTTTTCCCAGCAAGGCGTGTCAATAGAGTTCTAAATCGAAATTTCTAGAAGATCATACAAATCTGTATCAATGCCATAATTTACTTTCAATGTGCTTCGCTAAATCATTAGACAATAAACTAAGCAGAAAGTCTACGAATTTGACATGGAATAGCGAATGGGATATTCTAGATATATTTTGGAAAATAAAAATCAATGTCGAAAAAATTCTTTTGAATACAACCATAATGGAAACTACAAAAATTTCAACATTAGAGTTTTTATTACAACTGCGGCGAAATAAACTATAACTATCCATATATAACCAATCTCATCACAATTTAATTTCAAATGAGAATATAGTTACCGATGAACTAGGCTTGGAGATATTCTTCGACAACTGGCGATTTTTCTATCGTCCCCATTGCTAATCGCAGAGACGTCTTCGGTACCTCCCAGCCAATGCTAGGGTTAAATTTCTTCCCCCTTAAACCCTCGAGCAGCAAAGGGGCCACACACACACAACAAAAAATCCTCCATCTTCAAGCTTTCCTCACAAGGTAGAGCCACCACTCTCTCTCAACCTGTGTATCCCAACTCTCCCAAGTAAAACCAGTCAAAAATAATTCGGCAGCATAAATTTACCCATAACTAGTGTGATCCCTTTCCCATATTTACCATTTGGTTTATAGGAATTTTCTCACTGACACATCCCCACTTGCACAATAATTTGCTTTTTAATTAATTAATTTAGAATTATTCCTCCTCACACTTGTCACCCTCTCCCCAGGTTGCACTAGTAATTCCATATTTTATTTTAATTAAAAGTCAATTTCCCCCACATTTCCCAAATGTGCTCCTTAAATCACTCCTAGTTGTCTCTTTATTCCCCATATTCTCATTTAATGACTAAAGCCTTACTAAATTTGACTTGAGTTAAAATAGGAGTTTTCTTTTAGTTAGACTAGTGTTAACTAGACCCTAGATACTATTCTATGCATACACATATTCTTTCATGTTTTATTCCTTTCTTGTCTTAAATTCCAATTTGGTATTTTCTTGCACACATGTGTATTAGTAAAATATTTAGGTTTATTTTATTTTACTTAATTTTTAAATTGATTTACCTCATCCCCCTTTTTTTTAATTTAGTTAATAATTTAGTTTAGTCTCTTTACAAGAACTTAGACCTAGGCTAATTTTTTTTTGAATAGGCTTAGACTTTCATTTGGGATTTACAATTAATACATTTATTCTTTAAATAATTAATTAAATATGGCAAGGCCTAAAGATTTTCAAGGTTTATAATTATTCTTTCAAGGTTTTCTAGGCCACCTAGATTCATTGACTCAAGTTTTATTTACGCGATGTGCCCTTCAAGACGCACTTCGTGCTCTAAGGGTGCCACTCGCCTTTGACTTGTTTTGGTAGTTTTCCAACCCTTGGAGTCAACACTCCATTTAAGCGACCTTGTGAGAGACTAAGGGCTTCTAAGGAATACGGAATATGCCTTATTGCGTTCCCTTTAGAATCTTCGTGAACGATTGTCTCAGTCTTCCCTCACGACAACGTGGACTCCTCGAACTAGGTAATTGTTAACCTACAATTCGAGCCAGGGTGGGAGTGCTAGTAGGATATGACAGGGATGCTTCCACACCTCTCCCTCAATATCTGGTCTATGTGCATGGCCCCTTTACTCCTTATGTGAGTCATATTAGAAAGCATTTGTTAGTCTACATTCATTGACAAAAACAATGTCACTGATCCATATACATAATCATACTAAATCAATCATTTGACACATTTGCGTAAAATGAAATACTCAAACAAAACAAAATCCACTCCCTGACTCAATCCAGAGCCCAAGGAGGTCCATTGATGCCATTGACATCCAAAATTTGTCAAGTATCCTGCACACTCAGGGAAAACTCATCAATAACATTTGTCAATACATATATCTCAAATAACATTAAATCACAACCATCAACATCATCATAAAAATCCATAAGCGAAACAAATAACCATGTACTATAACCAGATCACTTGCATGTAAGTGTCCTCAAAGAATAATTCGATAACATGTGCTCGCAAGAGAGGGATGTTACATACACCCCCTCTTGTTTTAATATTTGTCTCGAAGATGTACAATATATAAAACAAAGTAATAAAAGTATCTAACAAGATATATATGTATAATCTATCAAATAAGTAAGGAAACAGCTGACGCATATCATATGTGTCCTCCCATGTATTCGAGTATGGACTATAATTGTCCCACTGAACCTTGACATGATCGACTATTCGACGCCGTAACTATCAAATGTGATGGTCCAGAATACGGATTGGCTCTGTCGTGAGTGAAACCTCGTATGACACCAAAGAACTCATGCCAATCACATGTGTAGGATCACTAACATAATGTCTCAAAACAAATACATGAAAAACATCGTGCATACGCCTCAAAGAATCAGGAAAGGCTAGTTGATAGGCCACGAGTCCTTTCTTTTCCACAACTTCAAAAGGTCCCACAAACCTAGGAGATAGTTTAGCATCCTTTCCAAACTTGATCAAAATTTTGTGTGGTTTCACCCGCAAGAAAACTCGGTCTCCAACTTCATAATTGTCCTCAATGCAATGCGCATCAACATAAATCTTCTGTCGATCTTGCGCTTCTTTAATCCTTTGTATTATCATTTACATTTTTTCTTCCATTTCTTGGATCACTTCTGGTCCCACTAGGATCCTACCCTCAAGTTGATCCCAGCTCAACGACTTCTGACATGGTCGCCCGTAAAGAAACACAAATGGTGTCATCTTAATGGTACTTTTATAACTTTTGTTGTATGCAAACTCCGCCAATGGAAAGAACTCTTCCCAACGTTTATGTTGGTCCATTACATACATACACAACATATCTTCCAAAATTTGGTTCGTTCTCTCTGTCTGCCTGTCTGTCTCAGGGTGATATGTTGTACTAAAGTTTAGTTTTGTTCCCAAGGCCTCTTGGAAACTGATCCAAAATCGTCCTGTAAACACTGATCATCTATCAGATGTGATCCTTCTTGGTATGCCATGTAATCTCACAATCTTGCTGAGAAAAACTCTAGCTACGTCTGGTGCCTGATACGTTGTACGTACAAGTACAAAGTGTGCACAAAGTCAATTACCACAAAAATCAAGTCGTGTCTCCTTGCCGTCAGTGGAAATCCAACAATAAATTCCATCGAAATGACCTCCCATTTCGATTCTAGGATAATATGTGGTTGTAATAATCCTGCCAGATGTCTATGTTCATCTTTCACTAGCTGACATTCTAGGCATCTCACCATGAAATTAACAATGTCTGCTTTCATTCCCTTCCAGAAGAATAAAGGCTTAAGGTCTGCCTTCATCTTCATTACTCCTAGATGAGCCATGTACACAACACGATGCATTTCTCTTAAGATCAAACTTCTTAATTCGTCGTTAGGCGGTACGCAGATTCTATTGTTATATCTCAACAATCAGTCATTTTACAATGTATATCTTTCAAAATTCGGTACCATCATGGTATCTTGTCCAATATTTACCTTAACTTCCTTGTACCAATCATTACCTCTCTGTAACACTAGAATCTTTTCTTGAAGATTTGTCTGAATAGGTATTACCAAGAATATTCATGGTCTCCAACTCAACGCATCAGCCACTCTGTTCACCGTACCTTTTATGTAATAAATATCAAAGTCGCATTTGCTAAGTAGTTTTGACCAACGCCTCTGTCGTGCGTTCAAGTCAATCTGCTTAAATATATGTTGTAGTCCACAGTGATCTATCTTTAGTTCAAATTTTTGTCCATTCAGATAGTGTCACCAAACTCTCAAGGCATACACAATGGCCAATAACTCCAAATCATGCGTTGCGTAGTTCTCCTCATGCTTTCTTAATTTCCTTGAGATGTAACTGATCACTCGACTGTATTGCATTAATACTCCACCTAAACCTTCCTTTGATGCATCTGTGCATACCAAGAATTCCTTGTCCATATCAGGGACTTTTAGTATTGACATTGTCATCAGCAACTCCTTGAGCCTTTGAAATGCTTCCGCGCATTTCTCAGTCCATAAAAACTTCTTGCATTTCTTTGGAAAGTTCGTGATCAGATTTTCTATCTTCGACAAACCGTCGGTAATATCCTGCTAAACCCATAAAGTTGCATACATCTTGTACATTTGTTGGCGCAGGCCATTCCATAATAGCCTCTACTTTCATCGGATTCACAACGATACCTTCACCAAATATGATATGCCCTAATTAATGAATCTTTGATTGGTAAAGAGAACATTTCGAGAGTTTCCTGTACAGTTTGTTTTCTCATAGACACTATAGTACCAATCTTAAATATTCATCATGCTCTTATTTCATTCAAGAATAAATCAATATGTCATCAATAAATACTTGAACAAACTTTTCCAAGTAGTCTCGGAACACCCCATTCATCAAACTCATGAATACCCCCGGGGCACTTGTCAGTCCAAACGATAAAACTGTAAATTCATAGTGTTTGAACCTTGTCTTGAATGTGGTCTTAGGGATATCATCCTCTTTAATTCGTAACTGGTGATATCCTGATCTCAAGTCAATCTTTGAAAACATCGTCACTCCTTTCATCTAGTCGAACAAATCGTCTATTCTTGACAACAGATATTGGTTCTTGATCGTCGCTTTGTTCAGTTGACGTTATTCAATACAAGGTATCCTTGATCCATTCTTCTTTCTTACAAAAATAAATGGCGCACCCCAAGGTGACACACTTGGACGTATATGTACCAAGTCCAACAATTCCTTCAATTTCACTTTCAACTCCTGCAACTTAGGCGTTGGCATCCGATATGGCATTCTTGCTATCGGTTTAGTTCCAGGTTTCAATTCAATAGTAAAATACAACTCTCTTTTAGGCGAAAAACCTGGTAACTCTTCTGGAAATGCATCTACAAACTCTCGTACTACTAGAAGGTTTTCTAATTTCTTTGCCTTGCCATTTTTGTTTAGCGCTAAGATTTCATATAACTTACATCCCTTGTGCATTCTCTTCTGTAGTTTTAGGGAAGAGATGAACCTCAAGGACACTCCCTGGTTTCTTCCTATAATCACTTTTCTCTGTCCCACACCAACTGTCAAACTTAACCATTTTGTTTTACAGTTGAGTATCGCATCATGCGATTCCAACCAGTCCATATCGATCACTATGTCATAAGATCATAAGATCATGACATATAGGTTGGCCTTTGTTACAAAATATCCCAAGTTAATCCTACAGTCTATAACCTTTCCTCCAACCTTATATTTGGCACCATAATTCATTTCCACGTATTTAAATTTGTCTTGCTCGACTGCCTTTGCCTTAATTCTGTTTAGCGATGCACTAGAAATAAAGATTTCTGTAGCACCTGGATCTACAAAAATACTAAAAGTTTGGTTGGCGATTGTACTTGATGTCTCAAGCATAGTGGACGGGTGCTCGTCTTGGCGGTTATTCACCGCCACATGAATCCTGTGGGCCTTGCCTAAATCTCCCATTGTACTGGGTCCTGTTGATTCGATCGCTCTAGCCTTATCAATAAGACAATCTCATGGGTAATGTGGCTCTCCACATGTCCAACATTCGGTCTTCGGTTTAGTACTTTTGGCCCCCGAAGTAGAAGTTTTTGGCCTACCAGTCTGAGATCTTGGTCTATTCTACTGAATAGGCCTAAACTGTTGTTGCTGTGGTCGACGTTGTTGTTGATGTGGTGGTCCTCTATAGGGAGTCCTCTAATGAGAAGTCAATTGTCTTGGTGTCATGAACATGGGTCCTCTAGATGTATCTTGATACCCTGATGTCTGCCTGGCTGATGTTTGATGTTGTTGCACTCCTGATGTCGTATGTCCATTCGACCTTGTAGGAGTCCTACCCTGACCCTTGCTAGTCAGCTCTTCCTCAACTATGAGGGAATT
Source organism: Picea mariana (assembly GCA_032191745.1). Lineage (NCBI taxonomy): Eukaryota > Viridiplantae > Streptophyta > Pinopsida > Pinales > Pinaceae > Picea > Picea mariana. Next base: position 26,859 of record JASDQU011176193.1, read on the forward strand.
TTGGACTGCATCGTGCAACATCTGAGGCATTAGGATCCTCACCTTTTCACTAATGTTGAAGTTAAGCTGAACACAAATTTTTTTACCTTTAGCTTCTCTGTGTTCAGATGTGGAGCATACCTCAACAACTCCATGAATATGGCCTCATACTCTAGCACCGTAAGACCACCATGTTGTAAGGAATTAAACTTATTGAGCTGACGCTCAATGAATTCCTTTGATAAATACCTCTCCCGGAACCGTTCCTCGAACAATTCCCATGACATGTCTTCGACGACCATGTTTAGTTGAGGTAGGAGCGTCTTCCACCATAAAAAATCACTCCCCTTCAGTTGAAATATCTCCATGCGGACCTTTATGCTGGAGGTGTAGTCACAAAGTGTAAAGCACATTGCCATGTTCTCCAACCATGCCTTGGCGGTTGAGTCATTCGTGGCACCCATGAACTCAGAAAACTTCACCTTTGCAAGTTCTCTGTGAATGCTACCACTGCCAGTTGGATCATGCTGTGAACCCTCATTAGGTACAGGGCCTCATCTCTATCTAGTTGGTTAATCAAAGCCTTTGACATCCTCTGAAAGGACCTCATAAAACCAACCACATCTCCCATTGCAACCTGCTCCTGCCCAATGACATGTTCTTCTCCTTAGGGGTCAGACCCCTCAGGCATGTGTACTACTGGAGGCATCACACCTACTCCCCTAGAACCATGTCATCTACCTCTGCGTCCTTTAACCATGATTACCTGCATGGACAATTCAAATTTTAATTAGTGATAAGTTATTAATCAAATGTTTAATACAGTGGAAGGCGTAAAGATCCATAGTCGCAGGGTTGAACCTGCTTTGATACCATATGTAATGACCCCTCCGTTATGTCCACATTTAGTGATGTGCAATAGGTAATGTTTTTTTTTTTCAATAGGAAATTAAAGTCATCACAACATAATTAATAGCACCACAAGAGACACGTCATCATAATTAATAACGACACCCAATCAACGCATTAACATAATTAATAGCGGCAGATAATAATAAATAGTGATGCAATCAACACATCACGATCAATTGAAGAAAAATATTAATAATTGATCAACCATGTCACTGAAAATTAAAAGATCCACACACATATCCTGCATGGTTAGGACCTCCAAGACGCATAAGCAATGTTCAAGTCCAGGATTCATCTGATTGATTTTGACCATTTAAGGTCTCAGTACTGGCAACTTTTTGATGAATAAGGAGGTTTCTAAAACCCATTATCCCAACATAACTCAATCACTAAATTTATCAACCAATCAACCCTCGATTCTCAACGCTTCCTTAAAACAACAATGATTAATCAATATTCGAACAAAATAAGGTGCAAGTCGAGCAAGAGAAATTATAAAAGAACTTATAAGCCACGATAGCATACGAACAATCTAAGTGATAGGTAGAAACCCTTTCTAATCATAGTTAGAGTTTTTCTAGGTTAGTTCATTCAGGTCAAGCATCACATATCGATGCTTCAAGCTTCAATACCAAAACTATTACATAACTCCCCTAAGGTTTTCATTAAGAGAGAACATTTGTAAGGATATAAAAGGAATTCAAATTTAATTCTACTTTACTTAAGACTCCATAAAGGTAATTTTCTTTAGAAACAAGCATAAGAAATTTATACTTATAATAAAATCCCAAAAGCAAAGCCCCAATAAGACCAAAATTCAAGTGATGCTTAAACATTTTCAAGCTATTGGTATTCCCTTGAATTATACCAATTAATAAAATTATTGATAAGAAATCAATTGTTTGTTCATCAAAACTTAGCGAAGCCCAACCTTATTAAACAAGAAATGGATTCAAGCTATACTTTTATTTTAAAAGAAGACCCAACATGTGTTATCCCTAAGAACTTATAAGAAAAAACAAAATATCAACACCATCAAGGAGGACCCAACTTATTTTTATTTGCATCCAAGAACTCATCCATAATATATATAAAATTAACTACGACTTTTCCATAGAAAATTACATATGATACTATCAATTCTTAAGGTTAGAATATGATTCAAAACTACTTCACATTCCATAATTATTATAAAATTATTAATATCAATCATAGAAAAAAAAGACTTTGATAATACAACGACAGGAAGCAAAGATGATTTTATTGATTGACACGCTTGGAGGGAGGCAACATGTTAAACATTGAGACTTTCATGAAGTGGCAGTGTACAGGTGGATTCAATCATCGCTTAAGCCTGGATAGATAACCACAAAAATTATGATATCTAGGAAGATTCCCAAGGCAACGAAAACAACAAAATATTTAGATAACACAAATATTTAAATAAAACGACTTTTAAGAAAATAAAAGAACTTAAGAAAGGTCCAATGATGGGAAGCAATGACTAATCATCAATGATTACCTTTGCGTTGAATGAACAGTAAAATAATGATGAGACTGCCAATGTGGTGGCAGTGACTAGAGGGTTAACCAAAGATAACTGTGACAAGAAGATACCAACGCAGAACTACCGGGAGTTGTTTTCCAAGGGTCATGAACACTGCCAAAAATCAAGTAGAATGAAAATTACAACAACGCGTTTCTAAGAGACAAGCCCCAATCGACTCGATCAATGCATAGTCTAAATATGATGAACAATGCAAGCGTAAAGAGGAGGAGAGAGACCCACGATTTTCAACTGTGTGAGCACAACACAAGAATTTTGGTTCTAGGTCGCAAGAAAATAATCCCAACCGTTCATTGAATGAACAGGGATCAGGATCAATACTAAACACAAGGGACTATTGATGGAAATAGTTTTCAATGCCCTCTCAACCTAATGGTGATACACAGATAAAAACTAAAGCAATGAGTAATCACCCATAAATGCCATTTTCAAGATCAAATCTAAGTGTGCTAAGTCCACAGTAAAATGCTACAGAATAAACTCAAGATAGGGTAATCGATTAGAGATGCCAGAGATCATGTGACTCTGAGAGTGTATGGGTGACTAAATAGGACTTCTCTTTATTGGTTAGTAAAGTAAATCCTTGTCGCGATGTTTAAATTACACATCGCGACAAGGATTTACTTTACTAACAATAATAGGTACAAAAAAATAAAAAGAAACAGAGTCTCCTTATTACAATTTTTTTGAAATAACGGAGCATTTTGCACGCAAGAGGGAAGGCCCCCATTCAGATCTAAATTAACAATGAAATACATATATACATGGAATTAGTATTTACCAATCATCAATCCAATTCATTTCCAATGTTCTCTTTTTTTTGAAAATTAGACTCGATTACAATTATTTTATTGGTGAGAAATACCAAATCGATGTAGGATTTAAGATGTTTTCCCAGCAAGGCGTATCAATAGAGTTCTAAAACGAAATTTCCATAAGATCATACAAATATGTAGAAATGCCAAAATTTACTTTCAATGTTTTTTGCTAAATCATTAGACAATAAACTAAGAAGAAAGTCTATGAATTGGACATGGAATAGCGAATGGGATATTCTAGATATATTTTTGAAAATAAAATTCAGTATTGACAAAATTCTTTTAAATACAACCATAATGGAAACTACAAAACTTTCAACATTAGAGTTTTTGTTACAGATGCGGTGAAATAAAATAGAACTATCCATATATAACCAATCTTATTACAATTTAATTTCAAATAAGAATACCGTTACCGATGAACTAGGCTTGGAGATATTCTTCGACAACTAGCGATCCTTCTGGCCTCCCGCTTGCTAATCGCAGAGACGTCACCGGTACCTCCCAGCCAACGCTAGGGGTACTCTTCTTCTCCCTTATCCCCCTGAGCCGCAAAGGGGCCACACACACAACCATAAATCCTCTATCTCCAAGCTTTCCTCGCAAGATAGAGCCACCACTCTCTCTCAAGCTAGGTATCCCAACTCTCCCAAGTAAAACCAGTCAAAAATAATTCAACATCATAACTTTACCCATAACCAGTGTGATCTCTTTCCAATCTTGACCATTTGTTTTATAGGAATTTTCTCACTAACACATCCCCACTTGCACAATAATTTGTTTTTTAATTAATTAATTTAGAATTATTCCTCCTCACACTTGTCACCATCTCCCCAAGTTGCACTAGTAATTCCATATTTTATTTTAATTAAAAGTCAATTTCCCTCACATTTCTCAAATGTGCTCCTTAAATAACTCCTAGTTGTCTCTTTATTCCCCATATTCCCATTTAATGACTGATGCCTTACTAAATCTACGTTGAGTTAAAATATGAGTTTTCTTCTAGTTAGACTAGTGTTAACTAGACTCTAGATACCATTCTATGCATACACATATTCTTCCATGTTTTATTCCTTTCTTATCTTAAATTCCAATTTGGTATTTTCTTGCACAGACGTGTATTAGTCAAATCTTTAGGTTTATTTTATTTTACTTAATTTTTAAATCGATTTATCTCATCCCCCCTTTTTTTAATTTAGTTTAGTCTCCTTACAAGAACTTAGACTTAGGCTAATTTTTTTTTAATAGGCTTAGACTTTCATTTGGAATTTACAATTAATAAATTCATTCCTTAAATAATTAATTAAATCCGGCAAGGCCTGAAGATTTTCAAGGTTTATAGTTATTCTTTCAAGGTTGTCTAGGCCACCTAGATTCATTGACTCAAGTTTTATTTACGTGAGGTGCCCTTCAAGACACACTCTGTGCTCCAAGGGTGCCACTCGCCTTTGACTGGTTTTGGTAGTTTTCCAACCCTTGGAGTCAACACTCCATTCGGGAAACCTTGTGAGAAACTAAGGGATTATAAGGAATAAGGACTCTGCCTTATTCCATGCCCCTTATAATCTTTGTGAGCGACTATCTCAGTTTGCTCTCATGACATCGTGGACCCCTTGAACTAGGTAATTGTTAACCTATAATTCGAGCCACGACGGAAGTGCTAGTAGGCTGTGACAAGATGCTGCCACACCTCTCCCTCAATATTGGGTCTTTTTGCATGGCCCCTTTACTCCTTATGTGAGTCATATTAGCAAGCATTCGTCAGCCTACATTCATTGACACTGCCACTAATCCATATACATAATCATCCTAAATCAATCATCTGACACATATGCGTAAAATGAAATACTCAAACAAAACATAATCCACTCCCTGACTCAATCCAGAGCCCAAGGAGGTCCATTGATGCCATCAACATCCACAATCTGTCAAGTATCATACACACTTAGGGAAAACTTGTCAATAGCATCTGTTAATACATATATATCAAATAACATTAAATCACAACCATCATCATCATCATAAAAATACATAAGTGAAACAAATAACAATGTACTATAACCATATCACTTGCACGCAAGTGTCCTCAAAGAATAAGTCGATAACATGTGCTCCCAAGAGTGGGATATTACAAATTTAGACTAAATAACACTAATAAAGGGAGAATATGAATAAAAATTAAGGCATGTGCACAATGTGTGCATGAAATTAATAAAAATGATTTTTAAATAAAAAGAAATTAATTCATGAGAAAATGGGTTGTCAACATAGAGTTAGCATCCTAAGTCAATCAAACTCTAAATCCTAACTAAAAGAAGAGTCCTAATAAAA
>JASDQU011176197.1:19418-32762 GCA_032191745.1 Picea mariana
CAAAACATCACTTCTCATTAAGTATCACATGAGGATATGGATTTGTATAAAACTATGAATTATATTGTCAAAGATGGCAATGGTGATGTTAATTATTAGGGTTTTCGCAGGTGGTTTTTGAGGGTCCAATGGTGAGACGACCCATTGATCCCTGAGCCCCAATCCTTTAGAAGTCATGGACCCCAACCTTGACCTTGTGGACTATGGGGAGGGTGAGGATTTCCGCCCACAAACTATTTTTCACACACGTGAGGAACCGTTGGAGTGTTGGCACAATGTTCGTGGTATTACTATTCATCTAGCAAAGGACTTACACCAGGTGGATAGTGTCAGTACAAGGACAAGTTGCAATCAGTGAAGGGAGGTCAAGTCAATGCCAGATTAGCTCGTACCTAATCCTTTGGTCATTCCTGATCTGGAACGTTTAAGCCAAAGTTAGAATATTGATGCAGTGTTTACTTCACATGAGTTGGAGGGGTCATTTAATTCCTTGTAGTCTACCTCGCTTCCAAAGAGTTCTCCATATTCAAGGCACCTTGACTCTGGTGTTCCACTGGTGTTGGGTATTGACAATCAACAAAGAAGGGTTAAAAATACTAGGCAAAGACCAAAAACGATTAAGATGGTTCATGGCCAAGACATCAGCGTGGAAAAGGTGGGAACTCTATCAAAATTAGCACTAGTTGGCAAGTTTATGGGAAAGTCGATGTTTAGAGTGACCTTGCAAGCCTGGTTGGAGGAAGGTTGGAATCCTTTATTGGGTTAATATCCATGGTTTCATTTGTTGGTTGGGGGTTGGTTGTGCTTTGAAGTAAGGTGTGAACTAGATGTCAAGAAAGTTGTATTCTATTGCACTCTTAGCTCTAGGGCCCACCCAACTTAGTATTAAAATCTTGGCATTCTGGTTTTGATCCAAGGCAAGAGCCTATGGTTATCCAACATGTGTGGGTCCTTCTATCATGTTTTCCTTTGGAATTATGGTGTGATTCATCATTGAAGGTAGTAGTGGACTACATCGATAGCTTTGTAGCTCTAGATGGCAATCCTTAGCTCAACCCTAACAAGAGAATGGCTAAGGTGTTGGTCGAAATTGACCTAAGGTGAGGTCTTCCAACAAAAATTGATGTATAATGGGGGAGTTTCTCTTTCAATTAGAAGTTAGATTGTTGAAAGTTGTCATTTTGATGTGGAGCATGTCATGGGTTAGGACATCTTTGGAGAGATTGTAAGTCTCCTTCCTCCTCTTGGCAATATAAAAAGAGAGTTTAGCATAAAGTTTGAGGGGAGGAGAAGGGCTCAGCAACAAAATCCGAAGCCTTGAAGGAGGATGGTACAAATGGTTCTCTATCACTAGATGATTTAGATGCTGAAATCTAGCCTTAAAAGAAGAAGTGGATGGATCATTCCATGAGCCTCTATAGTTTTTTACTCATGTTTAAGGTATGTCAAGTACTCCCATCCCACAGTTAATTCCTCATGCTTCTCTAGATGTTAGCATTGTTGTGGGTAAGGGTAGTATCGTGTTTGCATCCCATCCTTTACGTGTCTCCTCAAGAGTGCTCCCTATAGCCCATTCTAGGTTGTGGAGGGTTTTAACAATTTGGGAGGGGTGATTATGATTTCTAGTGGAATCCAGTCGAACCCTTGCAAAGGTGTCGCTTAGGCGAAACCATCCAGACCACCCTTATAGTTTAATTATCAGCTACAACCTCTAAAGGATATTTAAGTGGAGGATAAAGGGGAATTGGAATGAGGCCTAGCCTCAGTTCATGTTAAACCTTTTTCTTGTTGGTAGAAGATCTAACATTTCCAAAATTAAGTCAAAGGCATCGAAAGAAGTTCTTGAGGGTAGATAATTGACCATTAATGGGGTATTTAGAGCACGAAAACCCCAAAAATTGGTAACCCAATGATCATATTCTCGTTAAAAGCGAGAGGGCTCATGGGTACCCCAAAATTGCAAGCCTTCAAGTGAGTTTGTGTTGTGGATAAACCTGTTATTATTTTCTTTCAAGAACAATGTGTTTAGGTGCAAAGGCCATAGATATTTTGTCTTCTTTCTTGAAAAATTGGAGTTTATGTTATGTGGATGCGAAGTGTTTGTCTAGAGGTCGTGTGACTGGGTGGAACTCAAGCATTGATGTTATCTCTACACATGTCATCTGTACATGTCTAATCCTGGAAGCAAGAGTTAAGGCCCTTAGGTAGGTTTTCAAATTTGTAAATTTGTATGGTCCCTATGGGGATAAAAAAAACATATTGGGATTTGTTAAAGGATCAACAAACATTGGAAGGCGATAATATAATTGCAGGGGGAGATATAAATCTTACCCTAAATTCAAGGGAGGTATGGGGAGAGGCTACTAAGGTTATCCCTCTAGCAAACTACTCTTGTCTCTTTGAGGAGCTTAACTTGGTAGATGTGGAGCTTGTGAAAGCAGTACCCACCTGGAGGAATTCTAAAAGGGGAAGAGATGGGGTCTCTAAGAGGCTTGATGGATTTATTATGGCTGGGAAGGTCTCGGAAGAGGTTGGAAAATATAAATCTTAGGCAGGTTTTGGGGGTTCCTTTTATCACCTCCTAATCTTCTTTCAAATGGGATAAGATGACGAGAAGCCTCCAACTCCTTTTAAGTTCAACCTTGTTTGGCTTTAAGATGACTCCTTTAAACAACCCATTTCCAATAATTGGAAGATGTGTGGCACTTCATTAGGGGACTCTACTATGCTTCAGTTTGCCAATAATTTAAAGCAAGTAAAAAACTTGTAGTTGCATGGGCTAGAAAGAAGAGAGAAAAGACTCAAAGGGAGTTGTCTAAAGTTGAAGGGAATATAACCTCTTTGTTTACTTCAAATGTTTCTATTGTTTTCTCCGACTAGGAATTAAATTCCTTGAAAGTTCTTGAAGAAAGAAAAAAACTTATTTTGGACAATGAAGAAATTCGTTGGAGGCTCAAAAGTATAGCTACTTGGTTGGTTGAAGGAGACAACGGTAACAAATTATTTCACAACTATGAAAACTATAGAAAAAGTGTCAACACTACTTGGGAAGTGGGGTTAACTAATGGTAAGGGAAAAGTCCTTTAGAGATATCCCTAGAGCTAACAAGGATCATTTTCAAAAATTATTTAAAGACCCTAGTATAGATAATATTGGAGACTTGATGAAGGTTGTAAGAATGTTTCCTAGGTGTTTTGATCAGACAATCAATAAAGAATTAGAGGTTAAAGTGAGAAAGGAATAGTTGAAGGTAGTCATGCATACATTTAAGAAGGCAAAGAGCCCTGGGCTAAATGGTTAGACTGTGGAATTCTATCTTGGCTTCTATGATCTTTTAGAAGTGGAATTGTCAAGGGTGATCAAAGAATTAGGATTTTTAGGAAAAGTCTTGGGGGCCTTAAATTCAACTTTCACTGCCCTCGTCCCAAAGAAGAGTGAACCTTTTTCCTTTGAAGACTTGTGACCAATATCTTTGCGCAATCTTATCCATAAATATATTCCAAGGTTGTAGCCAGTAGATTGAAGGGGATATCGTCCAACTTTATTTCTCAGGAATGGTTTGGGTTCCTCTATAATAGACAAATTCATGATGCAATGGGCACAACCCAAGAAGGATTACACACAATCAAGTAGGAATTTTTTTTATGTATAGTTATGAATATTGAATTAGCAAAGGCTTATGACAAGCTAATTTGTTTTTAAAGGAACTAAACTTTATATATTATAAAAGAGTGTGCTGAAACGAACAATGATTATACAAAACAACCAAAAATGACTCATGGCCTGTACATAGTTCTAGAGATAAAGAGGCAAAAATTGGAGCTCTCTCTAGATCAATTTCCCACTCGAATTGATTGATTACATCTTTTACAAATTGGCCTAATAGAAGTAGAATTTTATAAAACATTCACTGATAGGAAGAGATATAGTCCTGAAATTCTAATACCCTCGCATGCTGGATAGTTCCATCCTCAATGTCCATAAGAGTTGTGCCACGGTCCTCAATACCATTGCTCATGATACCTTCACAGGGGGGGACCATTGTGCTTTGATTAATTGAAGCAGAGGCTAAAAGTTGTGGAAAAGCAAGAGACTTTAAATGTTGGATATCGAACTCCATCTCACCCATCTGCCTCATCTGAAAATCTGTAAGGTTCCTCGAGGAAACCAGAGCATGATCTAATTCTTCCATCTTAACCGAAATTTGTTGTGGTGTAGAGTTATTTGCTTGGGAAATTCTTCATGTCATTGGAGGATTATTTTGATATCATTCCAAGATGGGTCCATTCCTGACCATGACAACAACTAGCTAGAAAGCCCCCACCCCCAAGGGTCTCCAATCCCATAATTAATCAAAGGGAAATGAACCACATGGAGGAAGAGACGAACATTACCAAATCTAGGAGGCGAAATCCTACAAAACCATAATAAACCTGGTTTGGACTCCTAGCAGAGCCGACATCAAACCAGCACCACTATGCAAAGATTGAAATAGAACCCTAAGAACCAACGACCAAACAGGAGAAGAAACCCACAATATGTTGGAGATTTGCAACTTCGAGTAGTCATTCTCCACAAAAAAGTACAAGAAGACCCATCTACACCATTATAGAAGCCCCAAAAAGAAGTTGAAGACCCAAGAAGAGAAGTTGACACCACAGCAAAAATAGTAATAAAATTGAAGACCCAAAAAAAATAATTCGGCCCCAGACTGGCACCCAGATCAATATAAATACAGGACTGGTTCATTTCATTTTAATAGTCAAACAACTCCTTCTGCAATGCGCACAAGGCAGTTGCAGCTGCAGTTTTTGGTAATTTCATTATTTATGGTTTTTTTGGTATCTTGGAGGGTGCGCCACACTTGGAGAAGCTCTCGCTTGGTTGTTTTGGATCATCTTATTGAGGCACTAGTTCTTGGAGACACTAGCGTTAGGGAGGATCTTCTCTCTATGGTATTTTGGCTATTGATGGTGATGTACTGGTAATATCTTGGACTAAATTCTTCTATAGAAAGGTTGTTGGGTTTTATCCCAAGGTCGGGTTTCCCAGGATAAAATCTTGTGTTCTTGTGTTGTGTTCTTATGGCTACTGTGCATGGATAATATTTCTAGATCTTGTTATTTTCGTTGTATTGATATAGTTGAGATTTTCATTGTATAGTTATTCTATGATGTTTGTGGTATAAAAGTAAATCTTATTTGTAATCATAAGACAGTAAATATCAAGATCTAAGAAACATATAAAACACCAACATGGTACTAGAGCTAGTTGAAATATTGCTAGTTGTTGTTGCAGTTGCTAGTTGTAGTTGCTAGTTACATTTGCAGTTTTGCAATTTCCAGTTACAGGTGCAGTTGCCAGTTACAGTTGTAGTTGCCAATTACAGTTACAGTTTCCAGTTATAGTTGCAGTTGCCAATCGCCAGTTGCACAAACCTTGAGAATAAAAGACAAGCTGGATGGTGCTACAAATTTCAGAGGTGACGGGTGATAGCTCTGAGAGAGAGCTATAGTGACAGTTGTAGGAGGCAACGGATTAGATGGTCTCTAGTTTGAGACATGGATCAGGCTATCTAGACATGGAGTTGTATACATGAATGTATACATCCATATATCAAAGGTGAAGAAGACGAAGTTAGAACCTTCCAAAAAGAAGGATACTTTTTGTGGGATACAGAGTGTTCCACATGGAGACTGGCAGAGAGGAGCAGGTGGCTCCACTAATGGTGAGGCAAACGACCCCACCCAGTACCAGTTCAAAGGAAGCTAGAGTTCAGAGGGAATCATCCCTTAGGACCCAACAGGGGGGAGCAATCTTCCAGAACAGTTCATTGAAGATCAGACTTTAGAAGATGTAGAAGGAGAATATGGCTTTAGAGATTGTACAGACTCAGAGGGAGTTGTGTTTTAGAGGGAGCATGGTACTCCAGGATCGATGGATACTTGATGTACTTGGTTTAAACCGAGAATGTACAGAATGAGCATGATCTTAGAGAGAGACAGTTGGCTCAAGAGAGAGTTGATTATTCATAGGGAGTTCCCCCCAGATCCAGGTGGGCGAGAGACATCTCCTAGGAATGAAAGACAAGTGTCATGAGTTTAGGATGCCAGATAGAAGCTTCAGAGGCAAGAGGTTTCTAGGAGATGTGATCTTGCTATAGTGACAAAGAAGACAACCAGTTAGGAGGATTGGGTATGGATTTTTTCTCAATCATAGAGGGAGCAACCAGTGAAGCAGACTAGACAACAAGACTTACTCCAATGACAAAGGGAGTTGGCCTCATGGTTCAAGATGGAGGATATTGGTCGTATGTACTCTTGGGATTAGAGGTGCGACGAGATCATATGCGATCTTCCTCATTCAGGGGATACCGATGAGATTCGATATGATGGACTGCAAGTCCACGACTACACTTATGATGACAAATATGAAGAAGTTGAGTGATTCTACTTCAGATCCAGATTTGGTGGACCCCACAATTTACATGTAGTAGATTGGATCCTTGATGTACTTGGTTAATGCTAGGCCAAATATTTGCTTTGAAGTGAGCACCCTGAGCCAGTATTTAGTTGAAGCCAAGGCAGTTCCAGCGAGTGGTAGCGAAGCATGGTATAGTTGAATATGATTTGTCTCAGGTGATGAAGTGAGGCTACAAAGATGTATAAATTTCGATTGAGCAGGAATGCAATAGACATATTGAGCACCTCAGGGGGCTACTTCAGCTTGGAATCAGTTACGATTTATGGGATAAGCTAGAAGCAGGTTTCTGTAGCACTTAGTACATCAGAGAAGGAGTATGTAACATCCAATGTCACAATTCTTGAAGTGGTGCAACTTCATAAGCTTTGTGTAGGACTTCATCCGAGACATGGTATATAAGGGAGCAATGAAGCTCTGGTACTTATCCACAGATGAGAAGATTGCATATATCCTCCCAAAGTGGCCATGTCGATTTGGCTGAGAAGGATGATACATAGGACTAGCCATGTTGATTTGGCTAGTGATGAGCGTTGATGTTTCAACACTGGGCATACATTCTCCCAGATTGCTCATGCACAAGGATATGATAGTGCGAATATGACCAAGGGAGAATGATTCATTCAATCACGGGGCTTTGCTAGTGGTGAATGGCCCAGGTATGTTGATAGCATCAAGCATACATTCTCCCACATTGGTCATGAATGGGGCTATGCTAGTGCTGATATGACCAAGGGAGAATGATTCATTCACTTATGGGGCTCTACTAGTAGTGAATGGCCCATAGTATTGGGCATACATTCTCCTAGATTGGTCATGCACGGGGCTATGCTAGTGCTGACATGACCAAGGGAGAATGATTCATTCACTTACGGGGCTCTATTAGTAGTGAATGGCCCATAACATCAAGCATACATTATCTCATATTGGTCATGCACGTGGCTATGCTAGTGTGGATATGACCAAGGGTAATGATTGATTCACTCATGGGGCTTTKCTAGTGGTGAATGGCCTAGGTGTAGTCCTTCTCCTGTCAAGGAATGGATGGGCTTGAGATGCTATCACATGCATATTCTGGGATCGAATGCATGTGCAGAGATGGAACATCAACATGGCTCATGAAGAMAACCTTTCTATGAYARAAGAAATCCAAGTATGGAGAATGCCTCCCACATTGAGAGGGAGTGTTGGAGATTTGCAACTTCGAGMAATCATTMTCCACRAGAAAGTACAAGAAGACCCTTATACACCATTATAGAAGCCCCATAAAGAAGTTGAAGACCCGAGAAGAGAATTCGACCCCACARGAAAAATAATAATAAAATTGAAGACCCAAMAATAAGAAGTTGGCCTGAGACTGGTGCCCAGATCAATATAAATACAGGACTGGCTCATTTCATTTTGACAGTCAGACAACTCCTTCTGCARTGTGCACCAGGCAGTTACAGCTGCAGTTTTTGGTAATTTYGTTATTTCTGGTTTTCTAGTATCTTGGAGGGTGCACCACACTTGRAGAAGYTRTTATTTGGTTATTTTGGATCATCTTATTAAGGCACCAGGTCTTGGAGACACTAGCCTTGGGGAGGATCTTCTCTCTGTGGTATTTTAGCTATTGATGGTGATGTATTGGTAATATCTTGAACTAAATTCTTCTATAGAAAGGTTGTTTGGTTTTCTCCCAAGGTTGGGTTTCCCAGGATAAACTCTTGTGTTCTTCTGTTGTTTTCTTGTGGCTACTGTGCATGGTTAATATTTCTAGATCTTGTTATTTATGTTGTATTGTTATAGTTGAGATTTTCAGCGTATAGTTATTCTATGATGGTTGTGATATAAAAGTAAATATTGTTTGTAATCATAAGGCAATAATTATCAAGATCTAAGAAACATATAAAACACCAACATGGAACCCTCCCAAGCACCAAAGAAGAATGAGCCATAACTAGAGCGAAGTCACATAAATGCCAAACTGACACGAAGCAAATTGATTAACCATCCCACTAACATCGCTCCACAAATATGCTAGGATGTGTACTAAACACACGACAAACTGCTCCATCATCCACATGTCGACATGAAAAAAGAGACGAGACTCAACTATGGGATGGGAAAAGCCCCCCTAACCCCATTTAATTCTAAAATGCCAATATCCAAATTTGATCTCAACTTAGCCCAATGGTTTGCAAGGGCATTTGGTTCTCTTTTGGCATGTAGAGTTTTAAAATCATTGAAACCTTCAAGGAGAAAGAGGGTGCAAGAGATAATACCATGGAAGACATTGTTTGTGAAATGAGTTTTCTTTATGATTGCTTGAACAATCATCAAAGAGTCCCCAAAAACCACAATTTTAGTTACATTTCAATCTTTCACAATTCACGCACCTACATACAAGGCGTAAGCTTCTACAACATTGTTTGAAACCATCCTCGGCCCCCATGCATAGGAAGCTATGACATTTCCTCCCGGATCAAGAAGACTCCCCCCCACACTTGTCACCCTATTATGACAAGGTAAATTGGTTATATATCAAATTGGTTGTATCTCTATTTAACAAATGTTGAACTTATGCATTGCTTGGTGTAGGAATTTTAAAGAAAGACCCCTCTAACATCCACCAATATAGAGTGAAACAATAGAGATGACCCCTTGGTATTAGTATTGAATAAATTGTGGCTAGGAATCACACTAATAAGGAGTTTAAAATTCATCTCAGTTTTCTAATAATTTTGGAACTAAAATTTGATAATCTAATCAATATAGGACAACCTACGATGTGTAAATTATTTTTCTCTTGTCCTTATAGATTAGGTAGTGGCAATAACTTGAAGAATTGTACATTAGAACAATTTTGTTTGATGAGATAATGGATGATATTCTTGGCAACTTTTTTTCTCTCTCAACCATCATGTGGCCTTGATTGAAAGGCATCACATTCCCCTAAGAAATATCCTTGCACAAAGAATTTATTATTGTATAATCGTTATTATTATTTGGATGAATGCACATCTACACTTTGATATGTCTCTATAATTTTTCAGTTCCCACGATGCTTATTACAATCCCAATTTGTGAGATCCTTTAAACAAATCCCTCTCTCCCTATGCCATCTATAGATGCAATGCACACTAAGAGGAGTCTAAGTCAACCTTTTTAATGAAAGGGGTAGGGATATCAATTCAATAATGGTTTTATTTGTTAGAATTATTGGATATATTGTTCTTATACAAACCCTAGGCTTGGCATGTCCCACTAAACCTAATTATCTTATTCTATTAATGGAGGAATTGTTTATCTATCATGAATGATTTAGCATATTGCAACATTGTTTATTGTAATTTCCAGACTTGAGGAAATATTAAAATCTTTGGTGTGGTGTATGATTGATAGAAGGGTGTGTTGTATGTGGGAGACAATCATATCAACCCCAATATGCTTCTTCGGGCAAACAATATGATTTTTTCCCTAAATCCCATAAGGTTTTTTCAGATCCATAGGGTCCTGCCTGTTCTTTGAAACGCCTAGGTTCTCTGGTTCCCATCTCAACCTTAGTTTTTAGTTTCCCGGATGCCATCATATTGGATTCAATTTCTATGGCATTGTCTTGCATTCCTGATAAAGTGGTGGATCTCCTTTCTCTTAGAAGTAGAGTGAAGTCGGGATCAAAAGCTCCTTCAAAATTTACCTTTGCAGCAGGTTGGAAGGTTTGACTTCGGCTGGTATTTTGCTATACAATTTATTGAACCTCTGGGTAAATTCAAGGACTGATTCAAAAGTCTTCTTTCTTAAAGCCCCGAACTCAGTTAAATAATAAAGATGGTCCTTTTTCTCGCCCCACTACCTTAGGAAGGCATTTTCTAGTTTGCCATATGATCGTATGGAACCTACAGGGAGTCCTATGAACCATGTTCTCACTTGTACTTCAAAGGTTTGTACTAACATCCTCGAGTAAACATCCTCATGTTTGATGCCAAGGATATCAACAAACTGATAAAAAAAGGCTATGTGTTCGGTTGTGGTTAGATCACCTTCTCCCATGAATTTGGGGAGGTTCTTCGTGTAATTTTTGGGCAAATCATGAAGGACAACATGGAGGACCAAGGGAGCGTATCTAGCAACTACCTTGGCAAAGATTCTAGGAGGTTGACCTTGTCCACCAGCTCCACCGGCTCCGACACCTCTAGCACCAGCCATTGGAAGTTTAGTAGACAGACTTTGGGGGCTAAAAAGAGGATTTTCAAAAACTACGAGGGACTGAGTTGTTGACCTTTCGACTACTTCGGGGTGTGGCGAAGGAAGTTCGAGGAAAAGACTGCTAGGAGATGGAAGATATATATAAGGAGGAAAAGGGAAACTTGAGCCAGGTTCCTCAGGTTTATCGGATGTATATATGTGGGAGACGATAGGAGAGGAATCTAAGTATAAAAAGTACTCTTTAGAGTTTCGGGAAACATCAACCTTTTCCTCGGGACAGGAGAGAATTGGCAAATCGTTAATGACAATCGGAATTGAAGGTGATCCTTTGTTCTTACTGGTAAAAGTATCTGGTAAGTCAATCTCAATTTTTATCTCGGGAATAATTACCTCTGGATTTTCTAGTTTAGCCTCAGGTTCACTAGTTGATGCCTCTGCATAATTAATTTCTTTAAAACTTTCTTTAAGGGTTAGTTCTTCAGTTTGAACTTTAGCATTAACTTGTGTAACTCTAGGTTGATATACTTTCCCATTTGATGCAACAGTCTGTTTGAGATACGGCTTTGGTTTCAACAACTTTTCGGGATCTGACACTGGTGTGGTCTACTTATCGTCTGGATTTTTCTTGGTATTCCTTCAACTGAATGCCAATTTTGTCTACGGTGGAGTCGCCAAGTGAAAAAATAAAATAACCCTTACTTATGTATTCAATCTTTGTTCACCATCAAAGATCAAAATTTACTTTGTCGTTTTCCCAGGGAAAACGATTTTGTTTCTTCCTCCCCGACAACGGCGCCAAAAAGATGTTCCTGAGATTAATCCTAAGGCTCAAAGAGTAATGTCAGGCATCGAGAGTGTCTAAAGAGAATGTTTTAAATATGTGCTTCTCCTACCTTTAGTTCTATATGAAATGATCTTTCAATGAAATTAATAATAGGACAGTACAGAGGGTGTATTTTKTTGTTTGAGACGCAATTATAACATCAAATGGTGTGAAGAAAATTACATAATTGTTAAACAAAGTTAGGCATCAATTGCAKATGAGTGTCACCTTGTTTGCAGTGGAAGACAAGTAGAAAAGGCACCCTTGAATAAGATATGAAATGAAGTAATTCACGCAGCTTGCAGGTCTTGTTTTACTCATAGTAAATACAGAGGAAAAATTGCCTACCAAATGAATTGCTGATAAAATATGATCACAATAGTTGTAATACTAAATTGCAATTAATCACTTTTCAAGGAATTATATAAAGAAATTCGGAGGAATGAAAATACAGAGGAAACACATAACTCAAATTGAACGAAAATTAGAATCTCTATCTACACTTGTATTAATACTCAAAAAAGAGATTTTCTCTATTACATCTGGCAAGAAGCAACCTTGAATAGATCTTGAATCTATGTACTTATACAAAATCTGTCACAACTCAAAATGGTTGGACTTCTTACAATATTTAATTAAAATAACATATATCCGAATAAAACAACAATGTGTAAACTTTGATGAGCTTTGTTGGCATTCTCCTCTGTCTCTTCATCTGCTGGCAGAAACACTTCTTCTCCTTAGTCTTTTAGGCTGAATACAGATGTCATATAGGCCAACTTAATAATTAGGTATACTGTCTTGGCTGTTTTAGTTTTGTTGCCATCTGTCCCTCCATATATGTTCAACAATGCAATGAATCACAATCGAGATTAGGGGGGAAGGATAATCGGATGAATAACATTGCATGGCTCATCAAGGAATGGATAAAGGGCACAGGAAAAAGTAACCGTCTGTGGAAAGAATAATAATGGAACAAGTGTATGATGATGAAGTGGGGATAAGTGGAGATTAAAATGTGGGTGAATGAGATAAGTGGTTGTTGGAAGGTGAAAGGTGGAGAGGGAAAAAGGAAAGGGCACTGTGCACGTTTTATTACTTGCTTCCAACTATGATTGTTTTTCCAAGTTCAACACATTGGTTGCATCTATCCAACAATTCCATCACAAACCTTGAGGGTTCAATTTTTTCATTTACCTCGAAAGTGAATAATTTTCTTTCTATCTAAGGCAACCTTTCTTGGATCCTTTTCACTTCTTGAGCTGTGGCCTGGAACTGTGAGGTTGGATTCACTATCCATTTATTGATTTTAAGAAGATCAATCAGGCTCATTTCCCGAATGGCTGCCATAGTTTCTTCTTTACTCTTTCTAGAATTCTGCTTGTTCATTTCTATATCAATTTGCCCCAGGGCCTCTGAGATATTACTCCCCTTAAGATCAAGCATCCCTTTGTTTAATGACGACAATGCTTCTAGACAAGCTTCTTTTACCACTCTAGCAAATCTTTTTCTTTCTTTTAGATTTGTTTCCCAGGCCTTTAGGGCCATCTCACCTTTTAATTGTTCGAAATGAGAAAGAAGAGGAAAATCAGGGACATTGTCTTTCTGCATCAATATAAGGACTTCTTGAAACTTAGAACGGGCCGAGCAAGCCTCTTTTTCCTTAACATAAATGTCCTTTAGAGAAGGTTCTACTGCCTGATAACACTTTTGGATGGCATCTACCTTCAGATAAAGGTCTTGCTGGGCAGCTTCCAACTTCTCATTTATTTCCAATGCTTGAGTTTGGAAGGTTGAGATTGTTAATGTTTATGCCATTATTATAGTTCTTTGCATTTCAATAGATAAGAGCA
>JASDQU011176198.1:5926-26734 GCA_032191745.1 Picea mariana
TCGTTATTAACCTCATGCACATAGAATTACCATGCAAGTTGTATGCATGGATGATCCGGAAAATACTTATATTCTTATTAATATTTAAAACATAATAACATCTACTTGATCTTCGAAATAAAAATGATCGTTTGACTGTTTGCAATTTACATGTTAAATACTTATCTATCCAAATACACTTTAATGATAAACAACTTGCAAATAATTGGGTGAAAATAGAACAACAATATTAAAATCACATACACAAGTTTGATAACGGAATTCACCCAATTTGGGCTATGTCTCCGGGTCCGCCTCCAATAGAGACCTCTTTATTAATGCTCAAATTCTTGTGTTTTACAATGACCTTTTTCTGCATTGCTCAAACTTAGAAACAAAGTATGCCATCAAATTCCTTGCATAATTTCAATAAAAATGAATATAAAGTTCATAAAATTCTATGTTGAAACCCTGTGGCATGCATTATGGTGCAACCTCCAAGTCTAATTACCCTCAGGCATGAACTTCAAGACATCATACTGCATCTGTGTGTGTCCTTTGCCTCAGTCTGTGCACCATTAAATAAGGTGCGGTCCCCTTAACCTCCCTTCAAAATTATTGGTTGGAAATAAAGGTTTGTAAGGTGGGTTCCATAACAAACCCCATGCTTTGGTGCAACTATTATGGCATGGTGCTATATGGGGGAGGTCATGGGTTCCATTCCCCATGATCCCCTCCTTTGTCGACGCTTTGTTGTAACTTATGGTATATATATGGGATTTTTGTAAACCAAAGTTTTAATACCCCATCATATGAAATATGGTGTTGATTACGGTTATATGGGATAACATATAAACCAAGGTTTGGGGGCTTAGCCCTTGGCCCCTTTCCCCACCAAATAAACCTTTGACCACGCTTAAGTATATATGGTGCCATATGTTGGTAAGCACCAATATGATGGTGTAATGATAATGGAGGTTTGTGTAAAGTTATGGGATGTTGCGGGTTCGATCTATGGCGACTCCTATAAGTTTGATAAACCTAACCATTAATGTCCAATGGGAGGCTTCCACATGGTATCCTCCCATTGGTCTATCTTCACCACTTTTCAATACACAATTGGTCCACTTGAACTGTACAAATTGCCACATCACCTACAAATTGGACATGCTACATCACTAACTTCCTACCACGTGTCAACATGATTCTTCCACTTGTATGTACGGTATGGTCATATGGTCATGCCACATGTCACCCTTGACCCTGTTGACTTTTGCCTTTTTTCCCTGGTTTAACCCAAACTTTGACCATTCATAACTTTTGCATACGAAGTCTGTTTAAGGCAATTTTTGCACCATTGGAAAGCTATCGCCTAGATCTATGCATTGATGGTTTTTGAAGAGCATTTGGGATGATTGAATTTTTTGGATTTATGAATCCTTCTGGACCTCTGTGAGCATTCCAAATCCTCCTAGACTTCTGTGAGTGTTCCTGAATCCTCCTAGATCATTCCTCCCCATTGGAAGTATTTTGGACCACCAAAAGTTTTGATTACTCAACAACTAAGTGAGGGTAAATCTCTCTCACCCTTCCAGTCTCCATCCATTTTTCTTTACTTGGTTTCATCCCTTTAAGACCAACTCGAAGATATTCCACATCACCTGGATATGAAGTCCTGATTCTTCCATCAAGAATAATATCTTCCTATATCTCATCTAAATAATTTGGAGAAAAATCATTAACTATTACAACCTGAATACTTCGATCTTCATCCATTATCATAAGAGGCTCATACAACTTCAAATTCTCAACATTTACCACTAAATATATTTGCATGTAGACTAGTAGATCTAAACGAAAGTCATTAGTACTAATTATCTCCAAGATATTGAATGGACCATATTGGATTGGCCTTAGATTTTACCTTCACACTTCATTCTATCCTTGCTGATATGTAACCATACTTGATCACCGACTTCGAATTGATGATGAACTTGATGTTTGTCATGCCTTGCCTTATACTTGGCTTGGCTCTTCTCCAATTGATCCTGTACTACTTGATGTGTCTGCTACATCTTTTGAATGAACCTTTCAACTTTATCTGTATCATCCTATCCATTCTCTTTACTTGCTTATCCAAAAGAAAATTCCATATCTTAATTAGGAAAATACCCCAAACATACTTCAAAAGGAGTTTTTTGAGTAGAAGAATTCATGGCATGATTATAGGCATGGTGTACATAAGGAAAATTATCATCCCATAACTAAGGATGTTTGCTATAGTATCCTTGAAGTAGATGTACCACTATTATATTTACCACCTTTGTCTCTCCATCTGTCTGTGGATGAAAAGTTGTGCTCTTCTTTAACTAAGTGTCCATGAGCTCCCATAAATGAGACCAAAACTTTCCCAAAAAGAGAGAGTCTCTATATGATATAATAGATGTAGGTAACCCAAAATGAACCCAAACATTAGAAAACAAAATATTTGTTGTCTGTTCAGTTGTGACCTGTTTCTTGCATGAAATTAGAATACACATCTTACTGAATCTATCCATGACGACATATAAATAATCATGATCTGTCTTTGACATCGACAAACCTCCTATAAAATTCATGGAAATACTTTCCCATGGCTGAGAAGGTACTGGAAATGGTGTATACAATCTCAAATTTCTATTGCTAGGCTTGCTTGTGGCACACATAACACACCCTTTTATATACTTGGAAATTGATTCATTCATTCGAGGACAATAACAATATCTCTGCAATTGTACTACTATATTACCAACCTCGAAATGACCAGAAATGAGAGATGTATGAGCTTCTATAATTAAATTTACTCTTTCATCCCTAGGTATACCAAACTTTCCAAGATTATATAATAAATTATAGTGCATATAATAATTAGACTACTGATTTCCATGAGTTAATGCTTCATACACATCTTTAAAATAATAATCCTTAGCATATTGTTCAACATAACTTTCATGAGCTAAAGGACTGTACCTTAGTATTGTGGATGCATTAATCATTGGTCTTAACAACATATCTTCAACCTTATTATGAATACCTTTCTTATACTTGATTACCAGATGAAACTATTGTAAGAAACCCATCCACCTGAAATGTCGTGATTGTTGTAGGTTGGTCTATGACTACAAATACTGTAATGGCTGGTGATTTTCATGAATTATTTTCTCCTTTCCCATTAAGTAATGCTTCCATTTCTTCACACTTTGTGCCAATGCATACAATTCCTTATCACACGTTGGATAGTGAATCACAACTTGAGTAAAAGTATTAGAATGATAACGTCTGGGTTTACCTCGTTGCATCAAGATTTCTCCCATGGCATATTCACTTGCATTGGTTTGAATCTCAAATGGATGTTATAGATATGTTAGAGCCAAAAATGGTGCGATGCTTATATTTTACTTCAATGTCTCAAAGGCTTTTTTATGCTTTCCACCCCATTGAAAGACCTGTTTTACACTTGTTAATGCATGCAGATGAGCTGCTATAAAAGAGAAATTAACAATGAATTTCCTCCAGTAATGTACTGCACCCAACAATCTCCTGACTTCTGTGGCAGTAGTTGGCTTGGGCCATTTCACAATGACTTCTAATTTTGCAGGATCTATCTTCAACTGACCATTCCCTACAATGTAACCCAAATATACCAGAGAAGTTTTTCCAAATTCACATTTAGACAACTTAATATACAACTTCTCCTTCTTCAAGAGTTCAAATACTGTCTTGACATGCTTTATATGATATTCCCATCTTCAACTAATGATCAATATATCATCTAATTAGACGATGAAAAAATCATCTATGTAAGACATAAACACATCATTCATTACCCTCATAAATGTCGCAGGTGAATTACATAAACCAAATGGCATAACTAACCATTCAAATAACCCTTGCTTTGTCTTGAAAGCAATTTTCCATATGTCTCTTTCTATAATTATGATATGATGGTGACCACTTCTCATATCCAACTTAGTGAAATACACAACATTCTTTAATTGATCCAATAAGTCATCAATTCTGGGAAGAGGATAATGGTTCTTTACAATAATTTTGTTCAGGGCTTAGAAGTCAATACCCATCCTCCACGTGCCATCTTTCTTTTGAATTAATACAATAGGAGAAACACACAGAGAGGAGCTTAGTCTAATGATTTATTTATCGAGCAACTCCTGAACTTGCTTCTTAATTTCTGCATTCTCGATCACGAATGACCTATACATTCCAATGTTTGGAAGAGGAGCATCTCGCTGCAAATGGATTTCATGTTCAACATCCCTCTTAGGAGGAAACCCTATAGGTTCCTAAAATAACTCATCATAGTTAGACATGATTTTGACCAACTCCTGTTTATGATCTGGATTACAACTTGATAAAGCATATATTATGTCTTCTTTTTTTCTTTTTCACTATCATGAGAACAAAATATTTACTTGTGCTCACGAGTATTTTCATTTGCTCTGTACTCACTAATGAAATATTAGTTTTGATTCGATGAGATCTAGAAATAAATTCAACCCCGTCCTTGAAAATATGGTATTTATTCTCTTCACGATAGAATATAGATTTCCTGTCAAATATATATGGACTACCCAAGACAATGCCACAAATGTCAAGAGGCACAACATCTAACTCAACCTCGTCAAAGAACTTAGCTGTAACTGCAAATGTGATCTTACACTAATTCGTCACTTGCAACTTAACATCTTCACACACCCTACCTAATGGATATGGATTTTTATGAGGTGTAGTCTTCAAACCAAACTTATTAACAATTGATTTAGATATTAATTTAACTTGAGATCCGCTGTCAAATAAAGTATCTACCTTTGTATGCTTGATAAGAACCATGAAAACACTCACTTCTTTTATTTTGATTAGTAACACTTTCCAATTTGGCAGATTGAACTGAAGAATCAGAATTTATAGTAGATACAAATTTTCTTCCTATGGCCATGATCTTAGATTCAACCCTGGAATATGATCCTAGATCATCTCAATCTTATGCAACAATCTTATGCTTCCCTTTATTCTTGAATTTCTTTGGTCATAAGTGTGGATGCAGTTTCCAACACTGTGATTCCTCATGTCCCTTTTTCTTACATTGGGAACATGTAGGTCTATCTTCAACTTGCTTAACTATAGCTGACTTCTCACTCTTCCAGTTTCCTTTCAATTTCTTCTCGAACTTGTATGGATTATTATCTTCAATCACATGATTCCCCTTACTAGCCTCCAGGTGTGTAGCTTGTACTGGCACTTTATCAATATTGTTAGGGTTAAACATTAAAATAGTGTGTCAAATATATGAGTGCATGCTACCAATATACTTTAGAAGAGTTTCACGAGTATACAAAGGAATTCCTAAGGATAATGCCTTCTTTTTGAATCCCTGTGTATATGATTGAATATTCTGGCCTTTACCTTGCCTTATATGCTGCCATTCTATCATCACCATTTGATTATAAGCTAATGGATAGAAATGTTTTATTATAGCCTTAGTAAATTTATCCCAAGAAGATATCACTTTACCCTTTTGAACAAGATCAACTTGCGTCTTACTCTCCCACCATATTAAGGTTGTGAGACTTAGTGAAAGACCAACTAATTGTATCATTGCAGTGTCGTCCATGATCTTTTGAACCTGCAATATACCTTTATTTKCTTGATCCATTTGTCCAATTTCTTGACATTCAGTTCTCCAGCATAGGTTGGCAATTCAAACTTGACACACAATTTTAATAAAGGYAKATTATGATCAGACTTCTTAGAGGGATTATTTTTATGTGAAGAATATTTACTTCCCTTAGAAGAAGATGATGATGATGAGGATGATGGTGAGGAGGGTTCTGAAGGGCCACCTTCATTACCTCCTCCTTCCTCTTTGATTGGTTCAAATTTCTCTGATGCACCTTCCTCCTTGGCCTTCTTTTGACCCTTGTACATTTCTTCCACCATGGATTTCATTAAATTAAAATCCTTGAAGAAATAATCTTTGGAGTTGTAAGGACCCAATTTTATCGGTGAATTCATTTCTCTTTGACGAGTAAAACTTCTTGAACCAATATCTGGATTGTAACTTGAAATTTTATCTTCTCCTCTCTTGGATTTAGACCTTGTAAGCATTCACTCGCAAAATCTTGTCAAACCGAGCTCTGATACCAACTTGATCTGAAAAATCCTTAGATTCTTATTAATCTTTAAAACATAATAACATCTACTTGATCTTCAAAATAAAAATGATCGTTTGACTGTTTGCAATTTACATGTGAAATACTTATCTATCCAAATACACTGTAATGATAAACAACTTGCAAATAACTGAGCAAAAATAGAACAACCATATTAAAATCACATACACAAGTTTGATAACGGAGTTCACCCAATTTGGGCTATGTCTTTGGGTCCGTTTCCAATAGAGACCTATTTATTAATGCTCAAATGTTTGTATTTTACAATGACCTTTTTATGCATTTCTCAAACTTAGAAACACAATATGCCATCGAATTCCTTGCAAAATTTCGATAAAAATGAGTACAAAATTCATAAAATTCCATGCCAAAAACCCGTGGCATTCATTACGGTGCAACCTCCAAGTCTAATTACTCTCAGGCATGAAATTCGAGATACCATACTGCATATGTGTGTGTCCTTTTCCTCGGTCCACGCACCATTAAATGGGGTGCAGGCCCCTTAACCTCCCTCCAAAATTATTGGTTGGAAATAACGGTTTTTTAGGCGAGTTCCATAACAAACCCCGTGCTTTGGTGCAATGGTTAGGGCATGGTACTATATGGGGGAGGTCATGGGTTCCATCCTCATCAATCCCCTCCTTGGTTGGTGCTTTGTTGTAACTTATTCTATATATATATGGGATGTTTGTTAACCAAAGTTTTAATACCTCGTCGCATGAAATATGATGTTAATTATGGTTATATGGGATAGCATATAAACTAGGGGCCGAGGGATTATCCCTTGGTCCCTTTCCCCTCCAAATAAACCTTTGACCAAGCCTAAGTATATGTGGCGCCATATGTTGGTAAGCACCAATAAGATGGCGTAATGGTAATGGAGGTTTGTGTAAAGTTATGGGAGGTCACGAATTCGACCCACATTGACTCATATAATTTTGATAAAACTAACCATTAATGGCTAATGGAAGGCTGCCATGTGGCAGTATCTCATTGGTCTATCTTTTCCACTTGTTAATACATAATTGGTCCACTTGAATTGTACAAATTGCCACATCACCTGCCAACTGGACATGCCACATCAATAATTGTCTGCCACTTGTCAACACATGATTCATCCACGTGTATGTATGATATGGTCGTACGTTCATTCCATGTGTCACCCTTGACCCTGTTAAATTTTGCCTTTTTTCCTTGGTTTGACCCAAACTTTGACCATGCATAAATTTTGCATATGAACTTCATTTGAGGTGATTTTTGCAACATTGGAAAGATATCACCGATATCTAAGAATTGATGGAATTTTTGGGAGAATTTGGGACTATTTAATTTTGAGCATTTCTAAATCCTTCTGGACCTCTATGAGCATTCTAGATCCTCCTAGACCTATGTGATCATTCCTATATCCTCCCGGATCAATGGAAGCCATGGAAATCATATGGGTTGCACATGATTATGAGAGGTGAAACTTGAATGGTAAGAAAAAATGAACAAGAGGAAACAATCACCCACAAGTGTGTTTGGCCTAGTCCCATGTGACCACGCTACCCATAATTTCTTGACATGATGTTATTCAAAATAGACCCCTAGTTCTGAAATTGCACTCTGCCTTACTGAGAAAAACCCTAGTTACAAATATCATCGAACAACCATTTTCTGGGCAATATAATCATAGGAGAGGAGTACCCCTAGTTGTAGGCCAACATAATGAGTCCAACGCGATTGAAAATCCTATCAGAGGTTGTTGGCACCAGGATGAAGGGGAAAGAAGAACAATCGTGGGAAAGAAAGCGTGCAAAAAACTGAAGTAACAACTGGCGAAAGAACATCACGCGCGCATGAAAGAAAGTGTGCACAAAGGAAAGCGTCAACTGGAGGAAGAACAACACATGCATGGGAGAAACACCTAACGTAAGAAGGGTTAGGGTTTTGGTAATATTATGTAAAAGGATGAAGAGCCTGAAATTTATAAATATAGATACGAAAGTATCATATATAGAGAGAGGTTGGTTGTTGTTATTATTGTTGTTGTTGAGAGTTAGGCTTTGTTGTTATTTTAGCTGTATGAACCGATTTTTTAAGCTGTTGAGAAAAGAAGATACGAGGGAAGGTAGATATTAGGATTAGATCGCAGGTTGTGGAGCCTGGTGCGATCTAGTTCGCCTCACATAGATCTTACCCAGTGTTGTGGAGATTTGTATATGCGTGGTGCCAGGAATGCAGAACTTCCATAATAAAAGAGCCAAGAGACAAATCTTTGTGGACGTAGCCTAGGAGGGGGTGAACCACAGTAATACTCATGTAATATGTTGAATTCATGCATGTCTCTTCTTTCTTTCAACAATTAATGATTAAGCTTGACGATTGAGTTAGCACACTACTATGAATCTATTTATACTCTACTGGAATTAAACTATGAAATATATGTATGCAACTTCAAGGGATAAGTAGTTTACCTTATAGCTCATGGTACCTAGCTTTAATCAAGAAACCCCTATCCCCTACTCTGTCCTAGGCTATAAATACTTGAGTCCTATAGTCACCCATTTAAAGCTATCTCGGGTGAGACTGCACAGTACCTTCTGGGTGCTGTGTTGCCTTCTGGATTACCAGGAGGGCCGATAGTTTTAGAGGCTTTGTTGGAACCCCAAGTGACATGAAACCTGGGTCAATAACTCAGACAACCCGAGAAGGGAAATAGTTAACCAACAAATGGTTCCGTTGTCGTGTTAAGAGGAAGAAGAGAGGACTGAGTAGATGAGATAGAATGAATAAGAACCGAAGGAGCGAAACAAAAGAGTAATGAGCCGTTATAAGGGAATGTTGAGACCTTGGAACCCCATGAGAGAAGAAATCGAGGGCTAGTTGAGAACTAAAGAGCTAGAGTTTGCACAGAAAGACAATAGAAACCCCAGGATCACACCGCGTAAATACTTGGATAAATACGTATTTATGGATTTACATGAAGTATTTTTCTGTGATTTTATGCATCTACTACAGGAATGGATATTAAGGTTAAAGGATAACCATGCGATGAATTAGATTTGACAGCTATATTGGACTCCGGTACAGATCCAACAGCTGTAGCAGGCGTACAACAAATTCACCCGCGCAGTCAACTTTTGGCTTGACAGTATTTTGGCAGGATTTATCACAGAATTTGCGGTAGACACAATAAAGTCATACAACATAGACGAGCAAGAGTTCCTACGAGGACCCAGAGGAAGGTACATTCAATCACTATATACTTCTATCAATATATTGCTATATAACAAAGGTGTAATGACAATGGAATCATACAACTAGACTTCCCTGCGTGCATGGGGGAAGGGGGAAAGAACTGATAGAGAGAGGAGGAATGGAAGGAGGGAAGGATAAAGAGAAGAAAGAGGAGGAATCCTTGGACCTGATCTTGATGGATGATGACTAGCTAAGGTGGATCTTGGTGTCATCAGGAACGACGCGTAGTGGAGCACCCTACCAATATAAGGTGAATACCAAGAAGAGAGCCATAGCCGAGAGGGAGGGCTTGGAAAGTGATGAGGAAGAGGTAGAGGATCTCTGGGCTGTGGAGCAGATTGAGGAAATCCTACGTGCCACGTATGAGAGGAAAACAAGAGGCCCAAGAACAGGAGGAGAAGGAAACCATCCCTTTCATATTAATGTTAGTGTGGAACCCATAAACCCATGTGCGACGGATAAACCAAAGAGAACACCACCGTTTTGACAACCAAAGTTCGAAGGAAGTCCGACAGTAGGAAGTACATCTACACAAGGAGCAACAACTGGAGGAGCCAGTTCAGGAAATCTCAGTTAAGTATCTACATTGCGTGAAGGAGGGAGTAGCTCAGTATTTGGAATGGCAGGACACAATCCTTCTATCAGATTACCAGAGTTTCGAGGAGAAGAAGCATAGGACCATGAGAAGCATCTGTTCATTTGCGCAAAGATATGGGAAGCAAAGTAGATCACTGATGAAGATACCAAACTCGCGCAGCTAGCGATCACGCTAAGAGACCAAGCACTAGACTGGTACACGAGTCTAGACACGAACAATGTTCCCGGAATGACAAGGACACTGGAAAACATTAAGAAACTATTGATAAATGAGTTACAGAAGCTAAGATCAGAGGATCAATACATGAATGAGATGATTGAAATAAGACAGAAACTAGAAGAATCGGTATGGGAGATTGATCAAAGATTCAAGCGATTAAAAGGAAAGTTAAAATACCTTATGACCGATATGAAGCATCAACACCTGCTTGTCAACTCACTACTCCCACACTTAAAATATCCATTACGAAAACATTAGTTTCAGACGTAGGAAGAGGCTCTGTAGATAGCCTTGCAATTGGAAGAGAATCAATACCAACAACCGGACCCGGCTATCGAAGAACTGAAGGAGGATCTGAAGAACTTAACATTTCAGCTGAACCATAATAAGAGCAAGGACAAACGAGAAGCCGTTTGGTGCACTACCTTCAGGACGAAAGGACACCATAAGAATGAATGCCCAACATTCACACAGTATATGGTGACAGGGATGCCAAACCCACTACCATAAGGAGGATTATGGTGTGAAATATGCAAGAAATCGGGTCATGACCCTTACCACTGCATGATGATGCAGAAATACCAAACAGTCCCAAAGAACTCATGTTGCACCTTTTGCAAGTCAGTTGGCCATGACGACAAAGATTGCAGAACTATGGAGCTGATGTGGTAAAGAACATCAGAGGCATACATGGTAAAGTCAGAAATGATGATTGGGAAAGCAGTACCACAGTTCACTCAAGCCCCAACCCCATACAACACTGCACAACAATAGTATAATACTGCGTCATAGCCGTACAATAACGCAAAACCACAATACAACCCGGCACAGCCCCAGTACAATACCATGCAGTATAATTAGGGACCACAGTACAACACACTGCGAGGTGATCGCGCAACTTATAGAGGAGAAGGATGAACCAGAGGAGGTTTCGGACGTGGTAGAGGACCAATCACATGTCACAATTGCCAGCAACCAGTACATTATGCACAAGAGTTCCCACTGCCACCCGCGACTTGTATGTATTTTCGTGCATTGGACCACGATATAGAGGAATGTTTGACATTACTTGTAAAGATACAGAAAAAAGGAATCAAAATAACCAGAATGTTCAGTGGATTTCGGTCGAAGCAAGGGATGACGAATAGAGCATCAATATAGTCACTCGAGGATGAACGAAAACAGGAGATGATGTAGTTCAATAGGAACCAACGCAGAACCAATGGGTAAAGAAGAACACTGACCCC
This sequence comes from Picea mariana, assembly GCA_032191745.1. Classification (NCBI taxonomy): domain Eukaryota; kingdom Viridiplantae; phylum Streptophyta; class Pinopsida; order Pinales; family Pinaceae; genus Picea; species Picea mariana. The sequence continues at coordinate 17,437 of JASDQU011176198.1, forward strand.
AAGAAGCAGTTCAATGCACATAAGGAGAAGGAGATCTTTACAGAAGCCTGACAAGAATTTCAGAAGGAGAACATTGTGCCGACTGCACAACAGAGAAAGGAAGCTCTAGAATATGAAATGCCACCATCACTAGACCATACCAACAGAACACAACCCAAGGAACAAGTAAGTACTATCAAATACTTTTTGCATTCATGCATCAAAATGTTAAGTGATCCTTCATCTCTCAAAATATTGCAAAACATCCTAGAAAGATGTAGCAGCGAGATGAAACAGAAGCCAGAATTGAAAACTGTCAACCACCTACATACAAGAAGAAGAACAAGTAGGGAATTTAGACTAAATGCTAACATTGGGGATTTCAATATGGGAGATGTTATACTAGATCTAATATCCAAAGTGAATGTACTACCAAAAGCTACATGGAAATGCATGGGAGAACCTACACTAGGATACTCAATTTTTAAATTAAAGCTAGCAAATAAACATAGAGTCCTACCAATAGGTAGACTGAAAGAAGTGACGATAGATCTAGATGGTGTGCACACTAAGGTAGACTTTGAAGTCATCGAAATAGTAGACAACACAACACCTTACCCGACGCTACTTGGTCTGGATTGGGAGTTCGACAAACAAAACATAATTAACTTAAAAACTAGAAAAAAGCCATTTGAGTCAGGGGACTACAGGGTCATAGCCCCACTCGACCCATAATAAAGAGAGAGGTTTGTAGAACCCACTTGTCTGGATTTATAAGGGATCGACCAGTTGTACAGAACAACTGCGTGTGATGCGGACTATATAAACCCAACTACATACAGGGTACTCAGTTGGTGGAGCATTACTTCATGTACAACAGACTCAGACACCGGGTTAGAAAACTGGCAGCAAAGACTACACGAAGTATCCATGAGAAGGTGTGCTAGAATAGACCGTGCAATAAGGTGGATTGGCACAGAAATAAGAGAACCACCCAGTTTTCATGGGCTAAATGATTTGGAAACTTTCTTGACACAATATGAAGATGAAGTATTAGAAAACTAGAGATTGATAGCACTGGATTTAGCACTAAAGGCTACACTTGCAATATGGTGGGGTGCACACAAAGAGACTATCACATATTGGTACCAATGTAAGCGATTACTACACATAAGGTTCGGCGCAGAACAGATAGGTAAAAAACAAAAGAAATATCACAGACTAGGCACACCAACAAAACACTTGGAGGCATGTAAAACGCTGTGGAAAATGATGCCACCGGAGGAATAGTCCCACCACTTCATTCATACTTTAGAGGGCATACCAGTGAATTGGTATACGAACCAGGAAATGCGTAAAGAAACCAAGACATGGGCGACACTCCAACATAAATTTACAATCACTTTCTCATTCGAGCATGAGAAACCCAACATAGACGCGGCCCTGAAACAGATCAAAGACGTCATATTCATTGAAGAACCATAAGTGGAAGCTATCATAGAGGTACAACAACGAAATAAGAAGACAATCAAGAATCTACTGTCATGCTACCACGTACAGGAGGAAGCACCGGATGAAGATGATCCGCAGGATATTCAGATCGAATAAGTTGAAGGTGAGAGAGATGTGGAAGGACCACCCTTAGAGTTAGAGGTCATCTCTATGCCAATCAAGATAAAGAAGGTTAACATAGGGACTGACGAGCAACACAAAATGGTCAGCATTGAAGATTACTAGGACGAACAGACACTAGAAAGCATCACATAATTGTTGCATGAATACAACGACCTTTTTCCCACAACCTTTACAGAGATGAAAGGCATAGCCAGAGAATTAGGAGAAATGAAGATACCACTCAGACCTGATGCGAGACCCATTAAACAATAACCATATAGATTGAACCCCATATATAAATAGAAATTTAAATATGAGATCGATAGGATGCTCGAGGCCAACATCATCGAACCAGTCGAAGAATCATAATGGATAAGACCGATGGTAGTACAAGACAAGAAACAGGGAAGAGGGATCAGGATATGCATCGACTTGAGGAAGTTGAACGATGCATGCCTACATGACCCATTCCCCACACCATTTACGGAGGAAGTACTCAAAATGTAGGAGGCCATGAAGCCTACTCATTCACCGATGGATTCTCAGAATATCATCAGATTAAGATAACAAAAGAGAATAGAGACAAGACCATGTTCGATACAGAATGGGGATCTTATCAGTATACAGTCATGCTGTTTGGAATAAAGAATGCACCCGTGATATTTTCTAGAGTGGTCATCGAATCATTTAAGGAATTCATCCATCAATTCCTTGAAGTATACCTAGATGATTGGACAATGTATAGCTTACTAAAAAACCATGTGGAAGTTTTACGACTGATGTTAGAACGATGTAGACAGTGCCAAATATTACTGAATATCAAAAAATGCATATTTGTAACACCATTTGGGATACTATTGGGACACATAGTATGCAAACAGGGTTTTCTAGTGGATCCGGCCAAAATCCCAGTCATTTTTAACCTACCAACACCAAAAACAATTCGCCAACTAAGAGCAATGCTAGGACATACAAGATATTACAGGAAATTCACCAAAGGCTACGCGCAGATTACAATGCCAATGAAAAAACTGTTAAGGAAGGATACAAAGTATCAATGGAACGATGAGTGCCAACATGGTCTGGATACCCTAAAGGAAAAGATGGTCACTGCACCAATATTGGTATTTTCAGATTGGGAGAAGACATTCCATGTACATGTAGATGCATTAGCGATAGCACTTGGAGCTATCTTAGCGCAACTAGGAGCAAGAAACTTGGATCACCCGATAGCGTTCGCAAGCATAAAATTATCAGACTCAGAACATAATTGTAACATGACATAAAGAGAAGGCCTAGCTATGGTTTATGCACTACAAAAATATAGACATTACCTATTGGGAAAACACTTTAAGATGTTTACAGATCACTCAGCCTTGAAATATCTAGTCAACATGCCAGTGTTGGGGGGGAGAATCTGTCGATGGTTATTTCTATTTCAAGAATTCGACTTTTAGGTAATAGTTAAACCAGGAAAACTGAATGCAGGACTTGACCACTTATCGAGGGTCACAAATAGAGAGAAACCAATGAATATAGAATACAACTTTCCATATGCACAACTATTCTTAGTACATATTGCTGATGATTACTTTGCAGAGATCATCTAGTACTTGAGCACAGGTACTGCACCGCAAGAATATCCCATTGTGCAGAAGAAGAACTTGGTAGTCCGTGCAACCGACTATCAATTGATCGCAGGAATTCTATACAATATGAGCGCAGATAGCATCTTATGAAGATACGTACTAGACCACGAACGACCAAGAATTTTAGTAGAAGCCCACGAAGGAATAGCAGGAGGGAATTATGCAAGAAAAGCTATCACGTAGAAGGCACTACGCGCAGGATTATGGTGGCCAACGATCCATAGAGACTTAAAAGAGTATTGTCAGCAATGTGATGTCTGTCAAAGGGTAGGTAAACCCAACAGAAGGGACAAGATGCCACTACGGCCGCAAGTGACACTTCAAGCATTTGACAAATGGGCAATAGAATTTGTGGGACCCACTAACCCACCAACCAAAATAACAGGGGCGAGATATATTATCACCATGACGGAATACCTAACAAGATGGGTGGAAGCTGCACCAGTAAAATATTGCAGCGTAGAGACAACTGCACACTTTCTGTTTGAACAGGTAATTACTAGATTTGGGTGCCCAAGAATTTTGATGAGCGACCGAGGAACGCACTTCATAAACAACACCATCCGAGCGATGCTCGAAGAGTTTGAAGTTCATCACCAAAAAATAACACCATATCATCCACAGGAAAATGGCACGGTAGAAGCCTTCAACAAAATTCTAGAGAACGCCTTGACAAAGATATGTAACGTCAATAGGGACGATTGGGACCTCAAGGTACCAACAGTGTTATGGGCGTATAGAACCACTTGCAAAAAGTTGACAGGCCACACACCATTCAAACTAGTCTATGGTCAAAGTAGTAGTGTCGTTAGAATTTTTAATACCCAATCTATGTGTAGCAGCTATCACACACATGACAGAACGAGGCGTAGTATAGGAAAGACTGAATCAGTTACTATTGATGGAGGAAGACCGAATCTTGGCAGGATTCCACCAACAAGTACGAAAAGCAAGAGACAAAGCTTGGCATGACTACCACATCAAGAGGAAGAAGTTCAAGGAAGGAGATCTAGTATTTCTCTATGACAGTAAATCATTACAGCACCCAGGAAAGCTCAGAATGCATTGGATAGGACCATACGAGGTAAAATCTGTCACATACGGAGGAGATGTATAGTTAAGAGATCTAGTAGGCATAGAACTCAGAGGAATGATCAATAGGATTTGAATGAAGCTGTACAAGGAAAGTTGACCACCCACCGCGCAGTAAAAACCAAAAAAAAAAAACCCGAGGGAAACGATAACAGCCATATCGAAAAAAGAAACAAGCGGGAAAAGGAAATTCAACAAAAGCAGGCTGACATGACAGCATGAGGTAGATTTAAATCAAGGCAAGGATGGATGGGATGTCACATTAAATGTTCCAACTGGAGATGATAGAGTAGGTGTAATGGCAAGTACGAAACCGCCGTAGATGCATTGAACCCACAGTTATGGTGCATTAATCGCATGATGGAGGAAGTGTCCTCAACAAGCTTCATGATGAGCCCATACAACACATGAGCATAGAAGCAATTAGTCTATTCACGAAAGGAGAACAAAAAAAGAGCAACAACAATTAGAACGGATAGAGTGAAACCACCGAGATCACTGAAGCCATTCGAACTCAACAAAAATTCGACAGACACCATTATGGCACCATCGAATCTCATAGAACCAAGCCAGACAACCAGATCAACTAGGGTTCAGACTAGGTCATGAGGACCACTGGAAGAAAATGAGCAACAACCACCAGAGATCGTCGATATTGACGAAATCTCGTTGCCCGAGGAAATCCTAGTAGAGTCCATACCAATACTAGAGTATATTCCGCAACCACAAACAAAGGCCATGGAATAGGATACACCAGCAACGATGCACGAGCCCTAGAACAAAGAAGAAGAAACCCACCAGGAAATACCACCGGAACATACTGAAGCAACTGTGGAAGTGAACAGAACGACACAACATCTGGGAGCAGAGGAGAAACCAGATGAGACACAAGCACCAGGCTTAGGTCACCTAGCCGAGGAGACTGATGGCACTACCTGGGCGTGGCCAGAGTGGATGATAGGGTAATGACCAAGAGTTTCTCTAACTTTGAGCCAGCCAACACGGCAGGAGGATCGAGTTCAAATACCGAGCTCACCTCAAAAGAAACCACTTGTAGAGATTGTGCTACCTCACATACTAGAGGGAGTACAGGTGGACCCACAACTATTGGGTCACGTCGAAAAGCTCAAGTATTCCGACCATGACATAGCAGACGAAACCAAATATCCAGATCTTGTACCACAGGTATTTATGCAGAAAGTAGTTGTGAACCAACTCGCAGAAACCATCACTCAGCCACACCAGTGGGCAACTGGACTGGACAGAACAAGAATTCTGGGATTGCTGAAGATACCACACATTAGCAGAGGCCAATATGTGTCGGCATGCGTCAAGAAACTGTTAGCAGTTATGCATGGAGGGGAGGTATGGCTGGACAAACCCAACCCCATAACTGTTGAACTTATCATGCAAATAACAGGCCTAACCACTGAGGGTATGGATCCTGTGCTGATTCTGGATGATAAGTCCAAGAAAAAAACATTGGCATAAGAGATGAAGAAGAAATATGGCACAGACAGGGGAACAAGAAGCATTATAATCAAATGGATCAATAATGCCACGACGCAATTGGGCACAAAGATATTAGCCTGCAAACTGCTAAGAAAATTCCGCAAAGATGAAGTACTGATAGGATTCATTGTTGTTGCAGCTTAGTGCACAGAAGGCACCTCCATGAGCTGGGCACCATACCTATCAAACTTGTTCCAAGTAGACTGCAAAGATGTGCAGGATGCGGGTACAAAATTTCATTACTCATGGTTGATCACTCTCATAGCTTTCATGGGATGGAGAGAACCAGAACACACCATCTTTTGTACCAACCACAACCAGGAGGAGAAAGATATCACGTCCTAAGATCCGCACCACTAGCCAAGCATAAGAGGGAGAATGGAATTGTATTCGAAGCTTACCTATGGGAGATACAAGAAGCCATCAGTCGAGCATGGAGAATAACACTAGAGGCTGTCGCACGATACAGGGACATCGCCAATTTCTAGGCTAGGAGACAATCCATGTGGATACAACCAAGGCAGGATCCAGATAAAAAGTGGCTATAGATGTTCTACTACGTCACTGAGGGAGATATCGACATGGTCATCAGCGAATGGCCTGATGAATGGAGGATTCCCACGATACCCAGAGAAGTACCGGGACAAACAATAGAAAAAGGGGTTGCGCAGGCGGAAACATAGCCTCCACAAATCCCAGTACCCAAGAAATGAAGAACGAGCCAAAACAAGTCTACTCAGGTAGACGATGGCTCAGAGAAGCTAGGGACCCAGAAGGGGAGGACATAAACCACTCAACTGACCAATGGACAGTGGAAACAGGCCAAGGGAGCACATGAAACCACATCAAACCCCATCACACATGAACCAGGGGGAACTAAGAGACCAACGGTATAGAAAGCAGGTGCACGCAAGAAAACGAAGGCACAACGACCACCACCGGACTACACAATCACGAAGGAGTATGGAGAGATGATTGCTAGAATGGTCCAAGACTGCCTCATAGAGGATTTCGATCATGTCATGCACCACAGGGATAAACTACAGAAGGAACTAACATAAATGGGGCAATGCATTAAGAAATTTGGGGAAGCCCAAATCATGAGTAGTAGTAGAGGAATAAAGCCATCGACCACACAGACCATAGAAAGGGTGGAGGTATAAGAATGTGACCCAGTTCTTCCGATACCACACGCACATTCCACAGTCTATATAAAGCCTAGCATGCTGCGAATGGATGAAATTGTGGGAAAAAAACCACTGAAGGAGTTGGATCATATCCAATTGGTCTTGACATGGATGCCATTAAGAGAATTACACAAAATACAGGTTAACGTCAACCATGAGATGCAATCACGAGCACATAAACACTTAATTGAGCTACAACAAGCAACAAAGAAGTGAGAAGCGCTGGAAATAGTTTGTGCACAGGCCAAATATGAAACTAAGGAGGATAAAGAACGCAGAAACGAGTTGGAACATAGAGTGGAAGAATTTTTTTGGAAACTTCCAACTACTGCGCAAGGAAATGAACTCCCAGCTGCAGAAAAGATCGACCAGATTGCACAGGCAATTGATCAGTATCAGAAGGAGATTGAGACTCTTTGCGAACAGATTAGATTGACAACTCCACCAGCAGTGAAGGAGAAAAGGAAGCAGGAAGCAACAATGCAACTACAGGAGCTAGAAAAATAGGTCAGCACGACAGTCGACTTGCTGGATAAAGCAGAGCAACTTTGGACAAGGCTGGAAGAGGATCCACAGGTCCAACACTAGGACAAGGAGGAGGAGAGGATCAATGTCACAATCCAAGAACTCAAGTAGTGACAAAATACCATACCAATTCCATAACAGGTCAAGGGAACGCAAGATTTGAAGAAGATACAGGCTTAAATTATCACTGCGCAAACACATAAATAGGAGCATCGGGCTCAAATAGAACCGTTGCAGGAACGAGTAGCAGAAGTACTTGTGCAGGGGGAAGAAGCCAGAAAACAGGCAAAAAACACTCAGCTAGAATGAACAAGACTGATGAGTGAGGGAGTGGCAGCTCAGACAGTTGACAAACACTCAGCTAGAATGCACAGGACTGATGAGTGAGGGAGTGGCAGCTCAGACAGTTGACACCATCAAGGAGAAAACTGTCCAGGCACTGACAAAAGCAACATAGTTGCTAGAACAGTTCCAGACGATCACCAAGGAGATCGAGGAAGCACAAAGAAATTAGGTGACTCGGGATGAGTCACATGTTAGTGTTGGGGGCCTGCTGGCACCAAGCCGTAGGGGAAAGAAGAACGATTGTGGGAAAGAAAGCGTGCAGAAAACTAAAGTAACAACTGGAAAAAGAAAAACACGTGCACATGCAAGAAAGTGTGCATAAAGGAAAGCGACAACTGGAGGAATAACAACATGCGCATGGGATAAAGACCTAATGTAAGAAGGTTTAGTGTTTTGGTAATATTCTGTAAAAGGATGAAGAGCCCGAAATGTAAAAATATAGATACGAAAGTATCATATAGAGAGAGAGGTTGGTTGTTGTTATTATTGTTGTTGTTGAGGGTTAGGCTTTGTTTTTATTTTAGCTGTATGAATCGATTTTGTAAGCTGTTGAGCAAAGAATATATGAGGGAAGGTAGATTTGAGGATTAGACCACAGGCTATGGATCCTGGTGTGATCTAGTTTGCCTCACATAGATCTTACCCAGTGTTGTGGATAATTGTAAGCGCATTGCGCCAGGAATGCAGAACTGCCATAACAAAAGAGCCAAGAGCCAAATCTTTGTGGACGTATCCTAGGAGGGGGTGAACCATGATAATACTCATGTAATATGTTGAATGCATGCATGTCTCTTCTTTCTTTCAACAATTAATGGTTAAGCTTGACGAATGAGTTAGCACACTCTTATGAATCTGTTTATACTATGCTAGAATTAAACTATGAAATATATGTATGCGAATTCAAGGGATATGTAGTTTACCTTACAGCTCACGGTACCTGGATTTAATCAAGAAACCCCTATCCCCTACTCTTTCCTAGGCTGTAAACACTTGAGTCTTACAGTCACCCATTTAAAGCTATCTTGAGTGAGACTGCGTAGTACCTTCTGGGTGCTGTGTTTCCTTCTGGATTACCAGGAGGGCCGATAGTTTTAGAGGCTTTGTTGGAACCTCGAGTGACATGAAACCTGGGTCAATAACTCAGACAACCCGAGTGGGGAAATAGTTTTTTTTGTAAGTAAGTATAATATATTAAAGACCTCTCAAAAATAGAGTATCAAAGCAAATTACATGATGTTCAGTCTGAGGTAAATGGACTGCCCCAACAGAGGGGAAACCAGTCCATGAACTCAGAAGTATCAACTTGTTCATTTATTTACCTATTTGCACTTAAAACCTTTAACAAAAACAACAGGAAATTGACAAAATAAACATCTGGTAGCTGCAGCTTAACTG
>JASDQU011176200.1:15390-29032 GCA_032191745.1 Picea mariana
AATATGGATATCACCAAGTGAGAATAAATGAGGAGGACATCAGCAAGATCACCTTTAGAACAAGGTATGGTCATTATGAGTTCACAGTGGTGCCGTTTGGATTGTCAAACGCACCTGCTATTTTCATGTGCTTAATGAATGGTGTATTCAGGGACAATTTAGACAAGTTTGTCATAGTCTTCCTGGACAACATATTGGTGTATTCCAATTCGGAGAAAGAGCATGAGCAACACCTGAGAATGGTGCTGCAAGTGTTGAGAGAACACCAGTTGTATGCCAAGCTGAGAAAATGCTCATTTTATCAAAGGTAGATCCATTACTTGGGACATATTATTTCAGAAGAGGGGATCGTTGTGGATCCTGAAAAGGTTGAGGCCATCCGAGAATGGTAAGCGCCAAGGAATGTGGCAGAAGTTAGATCTTTTATGGGTTTGGAAGGCTACTACAAAAGGTTTATAGTTGGATTCTAAAAGACAACTCACCCTATCAGTTCCTTGCAAAGGAAGGAGTAGAATTTTCAGTGGACTGAAGAGTGTGAGAGTAGTTTCCAGCGATTGAAGCAACTGCTAACCAACGCTCCAATCCTGAAGATTGCAGATCCAAATATGAATTTCGTGGTGTGCATAGATGCATGTAAGGAGGGGCTGGGAGGAGTTCTCAGCCAAGAGGGATTTGTAATTTTTTATGAGTCCTGAAAGCTGAAAGAGCATGAAAGGAATTATGCCACTCACGATTTAGAGCTGCCAACAATCGTCCATGCATTGAGGAAATGGAGACATTACCTCATGGGAAGGAGATTCAAATTAAGAACAAACCACAATGGTCTGAAGAATTTATTTGATCAACTGAATTTAAATGCCAGGGAAACTAGATGGTTGGAGTTCCTGTGTGAATATGACTTTGATATCAAGCATATCAAAGGTAAAGAAAATAAGGTGGCTGATGCACTTAGCAGAAAAGTGCATGAATTACATGCTACAACCATTAGCATGTACAGGACTGAGATTAAGGATAGAATTTTGGAAGCTGCAAATGTTGATTTGCAGTAAAGATGTCTGATAGAAAAGCTACAACAGCGTGAGAGACCACAGATCCAGGGAAGTTACACCTTGGGAACTGATGGCTTACTTTTGTATAAAAATAGAGTGTATGTACCCAATGTCCGAGAATTGAAGCTGGCAATTCTAAAAGAAATGCATAACATGGCTTATGCTGGACATCCTGGATATCAGAAGATTGTGGCAGCAGTCAAAAGCCATTACTTTTGGCCGAGTCTGAAGAAAGAAATCACTAAATACATTGCCAGATGTATGGAGTGTCAGAAAGTTAAGGCTGAGCATAGGCACCCAGCAGGGTTGCTACAGCCTTTACCCATTCCTGAGTGGAAATGGGAAGTGGTGACAATGGATTTTATCATAGGATTGCCCAGAACAAGAAAGCAACATGATTCAATCATGGTGGTGGTGGACAAGCTTACAAAATCTGCCCATTTTATTCCACTGAAAACCACTCAGAAGGCAGCAAATGTTGCTGATATCTTCTTAAAAGAAGTGGCATGATTGCACAGAATTCCTAAGACAATTGTGTCTGATAGGGACCCGAAATTCACCTTGAATTTCTGGAAAGGACTGTTCAAGGGATTCAGAATGAATCTGAACTTTAGTATAGCATATCATCCTGAGTCTGATGGTCAGACAGAAAGGGTGAACAGAGTAATAGAAGACATACTAAGAATGTATGTGATGGATAAACCATCAAGGTGGGAAGACTACATGCATTTGGTATAATTCGCCTACAATAATGGGTATCATACATCGTTGAAGATGAGCCCATTCAAAGCACTTTATGGAAGAAAGTGCAACACTCCAGTGAGTTGGAATAATCTAGCTGACAAAGCAGCAGTTAGGCCTGAGCTGCTTAAAGAGATGGAAGACCAAATGATAAGAATTAAACAGAATCTAAAAGCTGCCCAGGACAGGTAGAAAAGTTACGTTGATAGTAATAGAAACCACAGAGAATTCAAAGTGGGTGACCATGTTTGCCTGAAAGTAAAAACTAACAGGAGTTCCCTGAAGTTGGGAAGTTGCGCCAAGTTAGCAGCGAGATTTTGTGGGCCATTTGAGATCCTGGAAAGGATTGGGTCAGTTGCATACATGCTTTCATTACTTGCATCTATGACCATACATAATGTATTTCATGTTTCACTACTTAAGAGATATATACCTGATGCTAATCATGTTATCGATTGGAATGTGATTCAGGTGGAACTAGAAGGTGTCCTGCAAGTGCATCCTATGCGCATATTGGACAGGAAAAACAAACAGCTCTGGAATCGAGCTATAGAGCTTGTAAAGGTCCAGTGGACCTGGTACGGTCCTGAGGACACAACATGGGAGCATGCAAATGTTATGCGGGCAGAGTACCTGCATCTTTTTGAATTTTTTTGAAAAGCTTGCAGATGTTGTGTAAAGTTGCACTAAGGACAGTGCATAAATAAGCGAGGGGGATTGTAATGTCCCCAAGGCCGAGCCCAGTTGTAAATATGATGTATGAAATGAATTGTAAATATGTGTTATAGGCTGGTGAGCCAAGTTTTTATAAGCCGGTGGGATTATGTGATTGTTAGGCCAGAGAGCCTAAGGGTTGGAGGCCAAGGGCCTGATTTTGTACTTGTATGTATGCAACACATTAATAAAATATATATACCACCACATGCAGACCGACCATGATGAATGAGTGATGGGGAACTGAGCTTCCACAAAGTGGGAAAGGAATTAGGGGCTGGAAGGTGGGAAAAAGGGGCTAAGTGTTGAGCCTAAGGGCTAAGCCTAGGGGCTTAAGCCTTGGGAATAATATTTTATTATTATTCCAAAAAGCCACATGAATTATGTTGAATGTGATGTTTTATCCTAAGTTCTTGGGGAAGGATGAGGGACTGCCAAATGGTAAGGAATGAATGCTGATGGAACGCATGCAGTCCCATGGGTGACAAGTGTCAACCCTGGTGCATGCGAATAAAATGACCAAGATGAGTCGTGAGAGGGGTTCCATGTCCATTCCACCCGACTGCCTGAGCATGTATGGAGCTTTGAGCAGTACGACCAACCCGAGCTTTGCAGAGAACCCTCATGCTTCTCTATGAGCCTAAAATCCTGTGTTTGGCTCTAAAAAATCGTGTATATCCTTTGTTTTGAAAGCCAAGAAGCTTGTGTTTGTTTCTGAAAAGGCCAGGTTCACCCTCTCCGTTCTGAGCCATGGAACCTGTGTCATTCCCTACGTGGATTGTTTGTCACACATTCCTGAGAACCAACAATGTGAGACCTTGCGCCATTGCTAAGCCTGTTTGGGAAGCCCATGTTTTTTTTTTCGATTGGCTGTGGTGGCCACACAGAGATGGACTACGCGTGGCTTGCTGGCCAGTGCAAGTTGTGATTTAGCCTATGTATGACCTCTCTCTAGGTGAGGGAGGTGACTATTGTTGGAAGAGGTAGGTTGTCATGCTTGTGAGCAATTCTCTCTAGGTGAGAGAGTTTGCTGGGAAGTGGTTTCTTCTAGAGAATGTCCAGCACCAGCTTCGGGCTTTGAGACTTCCTGATCCGGTTTGTTGTCGAGACCCAAAGAGGGAGGTTGGCACCGATAGACTGTGCTTGTGAAGGTGTATATTCCCGGGTGGAACAAGTATGTGGGGAATGAGAGTCTAGTAGTAGTGGGTGTAAGATGGCATCTTGGGAAGAATCCTTTCGGTTTTCTGTGCTGTTGTCCCTGTAACCTCAACCTAGCCTAGGATTCCTTGCCTTGGGGTGGAGCTTAGTCCCAGCTTAGGGGTGACCCATTGCTGAGCTGATGAGCAGTGTGGTCTAAGGCTGGGAGGTTCGTGGAAGGCCTGCACATGGTCGGTGGAATCTAACACTGTTTCGAAGATAAGTATCAGATGATGTTTATTCATGTATTCCACTGTGTATATCAATTTAAATTTAATGCTATCGATTGTTGATTATAGCATTAAATCTTATGTTTACTCTGAGTTTAACTATATTTCTTGATTAAATGCATGTTATTACTATAATGCTGGTATCAGCTATGTACAAAGTGGTGTTATAGTTTTTTTTTAAGAGCGATTAAGCCTTGGTAACCGAAAGGTGGTGCTACACAGATGGCTGAGAATGTGATGTCTACAGGAGTTCAAGCTTCATCGACGTAGGGAGTACAAGCCTCTCTGTCGACTGCTCGTGGATCCAGACTATCCCGACTGGTAGCAGAGAGGAGAACTAAGCATAGAGATGATATAGCAAACACAAAGTTAATCTCGACCATCTTACCTGACTACATCCCGCCTCTGGCGGCGCGGTGAGTCGTGACAGTGTCCCGAGGGACTTTGATTACACCATGGTTACTACGTACCTCCTAAAGGAGATACGTGGAGTCAGAACGTAGCAAGATAAGATCACGAAATTGAAGTTCAATGAGTTCAACCTAGGTGACCGCAAGAATTATAGCATTCTTTATTCCTACAAGTATCTAAACAGGATGAAGGGGAAGAACTCAAAAATAATCCCCCAACCATGGACTATGAACCTTGCGCAGTCCACCCTCTTGAATGTGATGAAGATCCCACACTTTGGAAGGCACCAGGAGGTTAACGCGTGTGTTAAGCTCTTGCTCTCATGTTACCATGGTGGCTATCTATGGCTAGATAGATGCATCACAGTCAATCCGATGCTGATCCATAGGATCAACGGATTGAGCATGCAAGGACCTGACCCGCAAGACTTCTACTCAGGGAAGGATTCCAACCGTGCCCTGGCACAAATAATTAAGGACACTTATGATGATGTAGAAAAGGGAATGTGAGGCTACAAGGTAGCTTCCATCCAGAATGGCACAATGTGCCTGGACTGCCAGCTAATTGCAGGGAAGCTAGTAAGGAAGAACTGACCTACGCAAGTCACAGGATTCGTTGTTGACCTAGCCGAGAAATGTGTAGAAGGACTCTAGAGGAACTGGGTGAAGTACTTGTTCAACCAACTAGAATTAGACTTCCACGAAGCTCAAGATTAGGGCTATGAGTTCCACTTTAGCTAGCTCCTGATCCTCATCGCATTTACCACTTGGGAAATGCTGGAAGGTGCAACCTTCCCAGATATTGAGCCATTTGAGCCACTCACTGCGAAGTTCACCACGCTTTGGTACTCAAGCGATATGGGAAAACAATGGCAATTGAACACGGTCTTTCATACCTACTACCTACAGCTGAAGAGGGAAATTGAATCTATCCCTTGCATGACGCCAAACACCCTGCATCAGTTCTGATCCCTCATGAAGTTCCACACAGATCGACACTTCACTTATATCACGGCACATGCAGATGAGCACAAAGAAGAGATTCAATCATACTACAAGCTCACAGAAAAGGACCTTGAAGAGATCACCAAGGACTAGTATGTAGAACTCCTCATCTCGTAGACCCCGCAGAAATGTCAGACCCTGAACTAATCGACAACCCTGAGACCACTCATGAAGCAAAGGATATTTCTGGACCTAGAAGAAGGAAGAAGACTGAAGAGGTCCAAAAATTGAGCAACTCATTAGAAGGAACTGCTTCAGTATCACCTGGACGAGGGGGTGATGATGAAGTAGAAGAGACAAAGGGCAAAGAAGACTAGCAGAAACAAGGTGAAGTAACACCGCTTAGGGACCCTGCTGATGAGGCTGATCCCCTGAAGAAAAGGAAGGTTTCCCCCACGAAACCCACTTCCTGAAAGAAATCTAGAGCAACCTTGACTAAGATGCAGACTATGCTCACTTTAGATGACTTCGAATTTATCATTACAGTTGTAGCATATGCCTCGCAGGACATCTTGAAGAAACATGAAGCCAAGAAGGAGGAGATGTATGATAGAATTGAGGTTGAACTCAGAGGGGTACAACATGCCCTTCAATTCAAACATATAGTATCCAATGTGCCCCCCACCATGATAAGCACTTGAGTTGGGAGATGAGCCTGCCTAACTCCATAAACTAGATGATGCAATCGAAGCTCTCCTTCGTCGTGCATAGGAAGAAACTGAACAAGACATAGAGGCCCTAAAGCAAGTACAAAAAGTAGTCATAGAGCAATGCCAAGTTGCACAACAAGAGAAGGATTCCCTCCAAACTAAGTTTGAAGAAGAGAAAGCACAGATCCAACAAGAGAAAAAGGATTTGCTTGTAGAGCAGGTGGGAGTAAAAGAAGCAGTTAGTAGAGCACTTCACTCAGTGACAGGCTTAGAGAAAAAGGAGGAAGACCTAGGGGAACATCAAGTAGATAAGCTTGCAGAAACTATCCAACAACTTCAACAAAGAATCACAGAACTCGAGCTATGAATAGTGCCAAGTACCTTGCAGGATGTGCGAGATCAACGAGAAGTCATTGCCTAGACTGGAGTTGATAGGATCAGAGCATTCACTCTGGAGTGCAAACAGATAAGTGCTTGCAGTGCACAGAATTAGGAGCGACTCACTGAATATACTGAGCTGAATGTACTGGAGTCATAGCTCCAGGAGGCAAAGAAGCAAGCAACAATAGTACAGGAACAGTTGAAGCTCCTGTCAGCAGTTGAAAGGATGTAGTGATCCCAAGAACAACGCACTTCTCAACAACAGGTCCACACCATTCAGAGCAAAGTCTTGGAAGTGACTCAAAGGCTCCAACCAGTCCAGGACGAAGCTTGCCAACTGTTTGAGGAGATTGAAGGCCGAGGCATAGAGTTGGAACAAGTAGTTGCTGCAGTCAAACAACGTTTAGAGGGACCTGTCAATGAAGCAGTCATCCAAGAGTTCATCGAGAAGGAGGCCCTGACGCAACAACAGGTCGAAGCAGCTTGAGCCAAGCTTGAGGATTTTGAAGCACAACTACCCAAACTAGAGTGACTCGGGACGAGTCATAGGTGAGTGTTGGGGGCCTGTTGGCCCTTGACCAATTTTTGAGGATCCTTGGTCATATTTGAACTACTTTTGGGACTTCGAAAGGCTGTCCAAGATAGAGCACAAGTCGAAGTAGAGATCGCAGGATCTCGACCCGTTTTTAGGGATTTTTGGGTTTTGGGATTATGTAACGGGAATGGGGATGTCGACTCATGGGTTTACCCATGTTTAGGCCCATTTTGTAATGTATAAATAGAAATCTAGGCAATGTAGGAAGTAGTTAGATCTATGTGATCGAAGGAGGGACAAGTATGTGATGCTAAGTGCTAAGTATTAATTGCTAAGTGAAAGTGGTAATTATAATTTCTCTATTCATACTCTGTGAGACTTGCAGAGCTAAGTGCAAGTGATTGTAAGAGATTGTGGAAGGCTTTGTGCTGTAAGCCAGGGAAGGGGGATCTAGTGAGGTGCGCAGATCTTCTGTCCTCTGTGGAGTAAGATATCATGGCTATGTGCGTGTAGAAGATTGAAAGAAAGAAATAAAGAAGAAGAGTTGGTGGACGTAGCCCCAGGAAGGGGGTGAACCACATATATCTTGTGTTGCTATGCTTTGTGTGATGAATTGATGTGTTTATGTGTTTACTTGCTTAAGTGATTTGATATAGATGGATGATAGATAGATCTGTTAATACTTTGTGCTGAATAATGTGAATAAATGCTACATTTGATCTATGTTATTATGTTTAGTACTTGAATTTATTGGATCTGTATAAATACTGCACTGATCTGGTGTTAGGGTTTAATTGTGCTGTAAACTAGGGCTGAATATTAACGAACTATAGTTGTTAAGTGATTTGTTAAGGTGTTGTAATCACAGATCTGTGTCCCAGCTAAGGTTGCAGACACTGGATTCCTGCAACCACCCCAACCTCTACCTCGGGTGAGACTTCATTTGCTTCACAGGTGTTACCGAAAGGTTCGGTGGTTAGGGTTTTGTTGGTGCGTTGTTGTAGCTTTGAACCCTGGGTCTACCCCTGTGCCAACAGTTTACTAGATGGGCCAATAGTTTTAAAGAAGTTTTGTTGGAAACCAAGTATACCTGAACTTGGGTCAGCCCAATAATGGTAGTAGGAGATAATTTAAACCAATAAATGATTCCATTGCCAGTTGGAACAGAATGGGATTGAGTGAATGAGATTTGTTGAAGAATCGTGAAAAATGCCAGATCTAGTGAGGAAACGATAAAAGAATGAGAATATAAAAGGGGATGTTTAGACCGTGGAACCCAACAAAGGAAAAGATCAAGAGCTGGTTGAAAACAAAGGATTTGGATTTTTTGCATAAAGATAACAAAAACCCGAAGTTAACACTGCACAAATATTTGGACAAGTACATATTTAGCGACTTGTATGAAGCATTTTTATGTGATTTCTTGCATATGATGCAGGAGTGGATATTGAGGTTGAAAGAAAACCAACCTACAAATAGGATTAGACAACTAGAGTGGAAGTTTGTGGAGATCACACAGTTACAACAAGTTGACAATAAATTTACATGCGGAGTAGATTTCTGGTTAGACAACATTGTTGCAGGATTTATCATAGAATTTGCAGTAGATACTGTGAAGTCTTACAATGCATCAGAGAAAGAGTTCCTTAAGGGAACTAGAGGTAGGTATATTAGATCTATGTATACTTCCATCAAGATGTTACTAGATAACAAAGGTATAATGACAATGGCATCAAACAACTAAACTTCCCTGCGTGCATGGGGCAAGGGGGGAAACACTGACAAGAGACAGAGAAATGGAGGAAGAGATGGATAAAGGAAGGAAGGAGGAGGCCCTGGATCCAATCATGATGGAGGAAGACTAGATCAAGCAGATCATGGCGATAGCTAGAAGAACATGCAGTGGAGCACCCTGCCAATACAAGATGAACAATAAGAAGAGAGCCATAGCCACGAGGGAAGGCTTGGCAAGTGATGAAGAAGAGGTAGAAAATCTTTGGGATGTGGAGAATATTAAGGAAATCCTGCACACAACATATGAAATGAATAAAATAGGTCCAAGGGAAGGAACCGAAGGTAGAATTCCTATCCATATTAGTGTCAGTGTGGAACCCATAAACCCATGTGTGACCAATACACCAAAGAGAACACCACCGTTTAGAAAACCTAATTTCAGTGGAAGAAACATAGTAGGAAGTACATCCACATAGGGAGAAACAACTGGGGATCCATTTCAGGAAGCATTAGTCAAGGATCTACACCATGCAGAGGTAGTAGTTCATCACTCAGGATGACAGGACACGATCCCACCATCAGGTTACCATAATTTAAGGGAGAGGCAACAGAGGACCCTGAGAAGAACTTGTTCATCTGCGAAAAGATCTGGGAAGCAAGGTAGATAAAAAATGATGATACGAAACTTTCTCAATTATCTATCACACTAAGAGACCACACATTGGATTGGTACATAAGCTTAGCTGCAAACAATCCACGAGGAACAACCAAAACCATTGGGGATATCAAGAAACTACTGATAAATGAATTCCATAAGCCTAGCTTAGAGGATCAGTACATGAATGAGATGATAGATATCAGACATAAACCCAAGGAATCTGTGTGGGATATTGACCAGAGGTTCAAATGATTGAAGGGAAAGATGAAGTATGTCATGACAAGTATGCATCACATACATCTGTTTGTGAATTCCCTACTACCACACCTAAAATACCCTTTGAGGTAGGAAAATTTTAAACTCAGGTAGAGGCTTTGTAGGAAACCTTACAACTAGAAGAGAACCAATATCAAAAGACAAATACAACAATAGAGGAGCTAAAGGAGGATCTGAAGAATTTAACATTTCAACTAAACCAGAATATGAGTAAGGACAAAAGAGAAGCTATTTGATGTACCACATGTAGGACAGAAGGAAATCATAAGAATGAGTGCCCAACATTTATTAGTACATGGAAACAAGAATTCCAAACCCTTTGCCGATAGGAGGACTATGGTGTGAGATATGTAAGACATAGGGGCATGATCCATATCATTGTCCAATGATGTAGAAATACCAAATAGTACCTAAGAGTTCATATTGCAACTTTTGCAAGTCAGTGGGCCATGATGACAAATATTGCAGGACAATGGATATGATGAGGGAAAGAACATCAGACACCTATAGGGTGTAGGAAGAAATGATGACAGGGAAATCTACACCACATTTTAACCAAGTACCAACCCAATATAATACTGCACAACCACAATACAATACCGTGCAGCCACAACATAATTTCGCACAATATAATCAGGTGCTTTAGTGCAACGCACCACAAGGAGATCAAGTTGGCTACAAAGGTGGAGGATGAGGTAGAGGAGGCTTTGGA
Source organism: Picea mariana (assembly GCA_032191745.1). Classification (NCBI taxonomy): domain Eukaryota; kingdom Viridiplantae; phylum Streptophyta; class Pinopsida; order Pinales; family Pinaceae; genus Picea; species Picea mariana. The sequence goes on from JASDQU011176200.1 coordinate 25,683, forward strand.
AGAGGAATAGGACCAGTGGTATGCCATAACTGTCAACAACCAGGACATTATGCAAGAGAATTTCCACTTCCACATGCGACATGTATGTATTTTCACACATCCGATCATGAAACAAAAGATTGTTTGACACAATTGGGGAAGATCTAGGAAAAGAGGAATCAGAACAATCAAAATGTCCAATAGATTTTTACCGAAGCAAGGGAGGATGGAATAAATATCAACAAAGTTACAGATGGAGGAGCTAAAACAGGAGATGACACAGTAATACACAACCCAGCACAACACCAATGGGTGAAGAAGAATACTGAACCACAGAAGCAGTTTGATGCACATAACGAAAAGGAGATATTCAAGAAAGCTAGACAATAATTCTTGAAGCCAGACATTGTATCTACATGAACTGCGCAACATACTTAGGATGTACCAATGTACGGTATTCCTTCATCGATGGATCACACTAATGAAGCACAACCTCTAGGACAAGCAAGTACCATAAAGGCTTTTCTGTAATCCCATGTTAAACTACTAGATGATCCATCATCTGTTAAGGTATTACAAAATATGTTAGAAGGGTGTAACATAAATGTAGAGGGAAAGCTAGAGTAGAAAATAGTTAATCACTTGCATACAAGGAGGAGGACAAGTAGAGAGTTCAGACTAAATGCCAACATTGGAGATTTCAACATGGGCGATATTATACTAGATTTAGGCTCTGAAGTAAATGTGTTACCGAAGAATACATGGAACTGTATGGGAGAGCCCACATTAGGATATTCACCTGTCCATCTTAAACTAGCAAATCGACACAGGGTTCTTCCAATTGGAAGGCTAAAGAGTGTGACAGTAGATCCGGATGGAGTGCACACTAAATACAATTTTGAAGTGATAGAAATAGTGGATGGCACAACACCGTATCCAACATTGCTTGGCTTGGATTGGGCATTTGACAACCAGGCCATAATCAATTTGAAGAAAAGGAAGATGAAATTTGAGTCAGGGGACTACAGATTCATTGCGCCACTAGACCCATCAAAAGGAGAAAGGTTTGTAGAACCCACTTGCTTAGACCTAGAGGAAACCAACCAATTATACAGAATCACCGCGCGAGAAGACTATTATGTAAATCCAACTGCAGATGGACTACTCAGATGGAGAAGCATCACATCATGCGCTTCAGACTCAAACATAGGGTTGGAGAATTGGTAGTAGAGATTACATGAAGTATCCAAAAGAAGGTGTGTAAGAATAGACCGTGTAGTAAGATGGGTAGGTACAGAGATAAGATAACCTCCAAAATTTCATGGGGTGAATGACTTGGAAGAGTTCTTAAAAAGATACAAAGATGAAGTGTTATAAAATCAGAGTCCCTTAGCTTTGGAAATAAAACTGAAGAAAACACCTCCAAGATGGTGGGGTGCACACAAAGAGATAGTCAAGGACAGGTACGAATGTAAGTGGTTACTGTGCATTAGATTCGGCACAAAACAGGGAAGCAATGGACTGTAGAGATATGATGGATAGGGGAAACCAACTGAACACTTGGAGAAGTGTAGAACACTATGGAGAATGACACCACCAGAAGATTGGCCTCATCACTTCATTCACACATTGGAAGGAATTCCAACAAACTGGTATGTAGACCAAGAATTGCACAGAGGCACTGCAGAATGGACAACATTACAGCTAAATTTTATAGTCACTTTCTCATTTGAACATGAGAACCCCAACATGGATTCAACACTCAAACAAATCAGAGGGGTGATATTTATTAAGGAACCATAGGTTGAACTTACAACAGAGTGCCAACATCATAATAGGAAGACAATGAAAGAACTGTTGTCATGCTCTCATGTCCAGGAAGAAGCACCAGATGAAGATGACCCATGTAACATTCAAATTATAGAAATTGAAGGAGAATGAGAGGTGATGTATGTTAGAGGATTGGTAAACCTAATATATGGGATGAGATGCCCCTAATACCAAAAGTAACCTTGCAAGTATTCGACAAATGGGCAATAGACTTCGTGGGACCAATTAACCCACCAACAAAGAGGTCAGGAGCAAGGTATATCATTATTTCAACAGATTACTTAATGAGATGGGCATAAGCAGCACCAGTAAAATATTGTAGCGCAGAGACAAAAGAACACTTCATGTTTGAGCAAGTGTTCACTAGATTTGGAAGCCCAAGGATTTTGATGAGTGACCAAGGCACTCACTTCATCAATAGTACTATCAAGGCTATGACTGACGAGCTTGAAGTCTATCATCAAAAGAGTACATCATATCACCCTCAAGCAAATGGAACAATGGAAGCCTTTAATAGGATCCTAGAGAATTCTTTGAAAAAGATATGCAATGTCAACATGGATGATTAGGATTTGAAGATAACAACAATATTATGGGCATAAAAGACTACATGCACAAATTTGAAAGCACATACACCATTTAGGTTGGTGTACGAACAAGAAGTAGTAGTTCCATTAGAATTTTTGGTACCTAGTATGCGCGTAGCAACAATCACCAACATGATAGAACGAGGCACAATACAAGAAAGGCTAAGTCAGCTGATGGAGATGGAAGAAGATAAGATTCTAGAAGGATTTCACCAAGAAGTACAGAAAGTAAGGGACAAAGCTTGGCATGACAAACATATTAAAAGGAAGAGTTTCAAGGAGGGAGACCTAGTCTTGGTGTATGAAAGTAAATTTATTTAGCATCCAGGAAAATTCAGAATGCATTGGTTGGGACCATATGAAGTGAAGACTATCACAGAGGGGGGAGCCGTACATTTGAAAGATTTAAGAGGTACAAAACTTAGAGGAATGATCAATGGGAGTCGACTAAAACAGTATAGGGACAATCAACCTCCTAGTACTTAGAAAGTTACCACGTAGTAAGAAGATATGTATATAGTGTATTATAGTAGATGTAAGGGAGAGAAAATGAGAAAAACAAATAAAAAGAAGAAAAAGAAGAAAATACATAAAAATTAAAAAGGGGATAAAAATAAAAACAGATCGACGCACATGGAGGGCCTTGATAGGATAGAAATGGAATAATAGAATAATGCGCTACAAGAAAACCAGGGTTTAGAAACACTGCGCGCAGAAGAGAAGTTAACGGGTAGAAAGGTACAATGCACAGAAAATACAATAAAAAGTGAAAAAGATATGACTATCAGTGCGACACAACTGTCACTTCTCTGTCCCGTTATAAAGTCAAAAAAAGGGGGGGAAGCGTGTTAGGATATTTAGACACTTAGGAGTTAGTTAAGATCTACTTGGTCTAATATGTCGTTAGGTAAAAGTGTGTTTCTTTAGTATGCATCAGTATGCATTTGTAGTTAG
>JASDQU011176200.1:29278-40999 GCA_032191745.1 Picea mariana
CAGTGTGTTGATCTTTGATCTGGTTATGTGAGTGGTTACTGAAGGTGTTCGTCCTCTGTTGGAATACCTGTGTTGTCGAACAAAGCGACCCATTGTGTTATTTGCTAGGGAGAAGAATGTAGATCCGAGTGGAAGAGTGATAGAGTTCAAATTTGCGCTAGCCTCTATTGATTTGAAATATTGTAGCTCGTATTTCCTTTCCATCTCACCACCGAGGGTTGGAGTGTCGAGCAGAACCAGATGAAACACACAGAGTAGCACTCGGGTGCCACAAACCAGAACAAACAAGATGCCCACAGTGGTGGGCATGGATGAAATCAACACACTAGAGTACAAGCAGAACACATTGCATGTGGAAGAGGAGAAGGAACCCGAAATGGAGCCCGAGCAGCTGGAAGAGGATGCTGAATGGACAGAATCCGATGCATCCAGGGGAAAAGGGCCACAACAAGATGAACTGACCATGGGTTCCATGCAACAGGGCCTAGAGATCGAATCAGAGTAGGAAATGAAGCAAGAGGCCATACCATAGGGTGGGGTATGTCTCCCATAAGGGAAAAATAAGGTGAGAGCAGAAAGCATTGCATAGGGCGTACAATGCACACATACAGAACTAGGTATAGTAATGGAAAAAATTTCCAAGGGAGTGAATACCGAGGATAACATGGTAGGAGAAGTTGATAGCCTTAAATACTTTGACCATGATGTCTTGGATGCCATAAAATTCCCATATGTGGCAGCACAAAGATATTTGGAGAGCAGAGGAGAAGGCCCATCAGACGCGGCACTGTTAGAGCTTGTGCAATGGATCCTGGGACTGTAAAACACCGACATCATGAACTTACTAAACATACCACACTTTGAGCACGGGAAACACATAAAAAAATGTTGTCAAACAACTATTAGCAAGGGTGCATAGAGGAATATTGTGGATGGATAGGCTAGTGCCTATCAACGTTGACCTCATCATAGAAATTACAGGGCTACTCACAGATGGGGAGAAGCCAAAACAATACCTAGAAGAAAAAACTAACGCGAAAGCCATCTCAGATGAGATCAAAGAAAAGTATGGTGCAAAGAGGGGTAACATAGGTATCAGGATCAATGACATCAATGATCCTGTGACATGATTCACAACAAGATTTCTTGGTTTCAAATTAATGTGCAAGTGTCAGAAATAAGAAGTGCCCGCAGGGGTAGTAGTATCCACGACACAATACACACAGGGGAGATCGATGAGCTGGGCCCATTATCCACTGAAATCGTTCCTTGAATACTGCAAGGACATGCAATATTGGGGATTTGAGTTCCACTACTCATGTTTACTTATCCTCATAGCACTTATGGGGTGGCACGAACCTACATACACTATTTTCCTGCCAAGGACATGAAAATGTGGCACATTGCGCTACATGTTGCTACGAAGCACAATAAATGCCAACGTAAATAAGGTCAACAATGAAATGTTCTCTCAATACTTAACAAATATCTAGAACAACTTGGCGGATACATGGAGGATCTCCCCAGAAACTGTCCAGGAGTTTGGAAATATAGATAATTTCCAGGCATCATGCCACAATATGTGGCTACAAGTAAAGAGGGATCCAGCTAAGGAGTGGTTGCAGTTGAGGTACTACGTGACGATGTAGGATATCCACGTGGAGGTCCAAGAGTGGCCTGAGGAGTGGAAAGTGCGAGAGATTCCAAGAGCAACGCCAGTAGTACAAATCCAAACGTAGGGTAGCACAGTCCCCACACAACAGATAGGCAAGAATGGTGCTAGCCAAACGAAGAAGAAAAAAATAGGTACAGTGGGGGAAATAATCCCAATTCAAAAAAAAAGAAAGACATAAAACAAGTCACAGTGTGGTACTACATAGGGTCCACCGATCACAAAGGAGGCACCAAGAGGACCGATAGGACAACTAAGCACATAATAAGTGCAGACAGAGGCACAAGAGGTAGCCATGGATGAATAAGTTGGGCAGGATATTTCCATGGATACACAGATCCCAGAAGCATCTGTACCACCATAGGCCCAAAGGAAGAGAACAGGGGAACAACGAATTGGTTCCAGAAAGAAGAAAAGGGCCCACGAAAACCCTATGGAAACATCATTGATGCAAGACAATGTGGTTTTGATAGCCATGAAAGTAGAGGATTAGCTGTCAGACGTGTGGGAGAACGCTAAGAACCATAGAGCTTCAATATTAAAGAAAATCCAAGAGGTGAAAATTGCATTGGAGCAGTTAAAGGCCAAAACAGAGCAGCAACAACAAAAGAAAGCAACACGAGTGAAAGAAGGGATACCGATGGGTGAGACATTGTAGGTCACAATGCAGGGGAGTGTAAACTTCAGGATTACTCCCCACATGTTGTTCATTGATGAGGAGACAACGCATAGGCCACTGAGAGAGATTGATATGATGGAATTGGCGTCGCCCAAGATTCCAACCAAAGCGCTGTACAAATTACAAGTGAGCGTCACACAAGAGATTAAGTCAAGAGCAAGGTCGGATGCGGCAAACTTCTAGTTTGCGCATGAAGATAACACCTCATAGAAGGAGGAACTTAGCCAGGAAGGGCAGGAGAGAAAGACAGCCCCCAAGAAAGTGGAGAATATGGAGAAACATATAAGTGGAGTATTTCAAGCCATCCCCAACATCATAGAAGAAAAAGAAGCATATTCTTAAGAGAAGATGAGGAAAATACCATAGGCCCTGGCACAATACAAAAAACATATCAAGGAACTGGAGGAGTGCGTAGTACTGACTCCTCCTCCAGCAGTCCGAGCACAAAGAGAGAAAGATGCGACAACAACTGCATAAAACATTGTGCAGAACATACATAAAGTGGTAGAACTATTGGAAAGGAGCAACTAGCTATGGACACAACTATTAGAGGACGGGAGCCTACAAGAGATGCAAGGAAAGGAATATAAGTTGCTTGCAACAATGGAAGATGTCAAGCAGTGACATAGGAAAATGTCACTGCTAGAGAAGATAAATATTTCCGTAGAAATGAAGAACCTTCAGGCAGAAGAAAAAGAAGTATAGGCTCAAAAGATTGTACGTAAGGCTAAGTTGGAGGCTCTACAAGAAAAGGTAGAACAATTAGTCGTGGAAATCATTGTAGTGAAAGTGCACCTCGAACAAATAGGCTTGGAGGGGAGCGAGATATGACGAACACCAGTCATTGCACAGGTGGTCGAGGCCATGTTAGAAAGGAGCATCCAGGCCCAGGATCAGTGCCAACGGATAACATATATGTACGAAGAACTGGCACAAGAAGTGGTGGATGTTGGTGTTAGGTAGTGACTTAGGACGAGTCACGATGTTAGTGTTGGGGACCTGTTGGGTGCAGGCCCAAGTTTTGGAGAAAAGAAAATTGTGGGGGAAATAAGCTGGCAGGAGAAGCAACATGTGTAAGGCAGATGCACATGTAGGAAAAGAAACATGTGTAAGGTAGATGCGCATGCAAGAAAAGAAGCACGTGCAAGACAGATGCACATGCAGAAGAGGAAAGCACGCGAGACGTGCATGGAAGAAGACCTAGCCATGTTAGGTTTAGGGTTTTTGTAAGAGGATGCAATGGATGGTAAGCCAAAAAAAAGTATAATTAGGTACCTAGGAGGTCTAGGTCGGGGTTCGTGTTGGAATATGAGTTCCTTTCTAGTTGGTCATCATGGAGTCTGTTGTCTGAAGACATAATGACTGTAATTCCAATCTGTTTTATAAGCTGTTGATCTAAGGAGAGGGAATAAGGTATATGTTGAGGTTTAGATCACAAGATAAGAAGCCTAGTGTGATCTAGTCTGCCTCATTATAGATCTCGACCCGCTGATGGGAAATTGTAATGCACGAGGTGCTGTAGTTTTGGAAACACCATAATAAAAGAGCAGAGCAACCAAATATTTGTGGACGTATCCCAGGAGGGGTGAACCATGGTAGATCATGTGTTATGTGATTGAATATTGTGTATTTCTTGTACTGTCAATGATTAGATGTTAGAAAAATGTGTGAATCACTAGTTACATCTGCTATTTCCACATGCATGAATAAGAATGACAGGGTATTCAATATAAGTTGAAGGTTAAAGTAAAAAATTAAGATCATAGAGTTTAATCCCAGATCCCCACTCATTCCCAGACTACAAGCACTTGAGCATTGCAACCACCAATAGGACTATCTCAAGTGAGACTACACAATGCACTTTGTGTACTGCATTTCCTTCTAGTTTACCAAAGGGGCCGATAGTTTTAAAGGGGTTTTGTTGGAAACCAAGTAGACTTGAACCTGGGTCAGCCCAAGAATGGTAGTAAGAGATAAGTTAAACCAACAAGTTATTACATTTCTAGTGTTATATTAGTAGGTTGGGTAGAACCTTTCACTGTACCCTTTGGCTCCCCCCCCCCACACACACACACCAAGGAGGCCTAGTCTCAGGATTGTCTAATTTTGTCTTGGTATTGATTGTATTATAAAAGGAGGATTCCCCATCAAGTGGACTATTATTCATTGACTTTTTATCATTATCAAGGCGTTGGTTCATAAAATTTTCTATTAGAGCATACAATTTTAGGGTTTTTCTTCTTCAATCAAGACATATTGGAATTTTTTCTATAATGTTTTTTGGGGATGTTTTGGACAACAAAATTTTGAAGAGACTAAGGAAAGCTAGCGAAGAATAGGTGGTCAAAATTTTAGGTTCTAGTTTGTTATATTTTCAGAGATATCACCAATGTAAGTTAGGGTTTGTGACTAGTCTTGAAATTAGTCTCAAACGAGTCGTATTTTTATTTTCGTTATAATTTTTTTTGTGAAGTTTCAAACTTTGAAATTTTCATAATATTTAGGAGACATGAAAAATTACATGTGATTTTTTTTTTTATGTTTTGAATCATTATAATTTGTGATATATATCTTGTGGAAGTTGGGGTCTTTTACTAATCATGAAATTAGTCTTAAACACGATATTTTAGTATTTTAACTATAACTTTTTATCAGTGAAAGTGCAGACTGTGAAATTTTTAGGAGTTTAAGAAGTCATATCAAAGTACTATAGGTTGAAATTTCAGACTTGTAATGGTTCAAATTTTATAGATATATCAGGACAAAGGTCAACCATCCAAAATTCTCCAAATTAGGGTTTGAAAGGTATGTAACGTACAATTGGAATAACTTTTTGGAAGATCTATTTTTGGTGATTCAAAATTTGTGATAAATATCAAAAGAGGAGAATTGTTATTTTCTCATGTATGGATTCAAAGGTCGTCCAAAATTTACTTCACTGAATAAACCTCTAGAGAGCTCAACCATGATTCAAGAAGAAAGAGATGAAAATTTTCACCAAATTGAAGAGGTGAAAAAGAAGATGAACGAAAATCAGGAACATATGGAAAATAAGATGGAAGAATTGAAAATTTTTTGGTATGAAATGTTATTACATGCCCTATATGAGAGACTCACTAAAGGAGATAACAAGATACAAGGAAATCATGAAAATGTAGAAGAAATAAAGTTTGAGTCCCAAAATCATGACTATTCATCACTTCAAGATCCAGATTATTGAGGTTTCAATGTGGCAGGTTAAGGAACTACTTAATTGCCAATATTGATATGAGGAAGTTTGGAAAAGAAGACCCTAGAACATAGATATTCTATATGGAGCAATTCTTTTATCTACACCAAGTGACAATCTTAAAAAAGGTAACTATTGCATCCTTGTATTTAGAAAATGATCAATTTGTCTAATATCAATGGCTTTGTGAAAGAAAAAAGGATTCTATTGTCTCTTGGTCCATTTTTATGGATGAATTGATAGCACATTATGGGGATATCAAGAACAATACATTCTTTAGTCAATTGATAAATCTTTGACAAAGAGATCTAATTACAAAACACATCCAACAATTCCAAAAACTAAGTCTCAGGGTACAGAGCATCTCAGAGGATAATTTGTTGGATCTCCTTATGTGAACTTTAAAGGAGCTCATCCAACATGAGTTGCAACTTTTGGAAATTAAATACCTAGATCACACTTTCAGTTTGGAAATGAAATTTGAAAGAAAAAATATGGGTATTGGAAGAGTGGTCACTAACAAATATAGAGAGAACCACGTTTCCTCTCCTAAACTGACAACGTCGACACCTCAGTAAATGGATGAAAGAAGAGAAAGGGGACTATGTTTCAGTTGTAGAATAAAGTACAATAAGGGGCATAAATGTAGTGAGAATAAAGTATTCTACATAGACAATGAAGAGGAAGACCATCAAGAATTGGAACCATTGCAAGATCTAGCACTGGAAGAGACTACTCCAATGATATATTGTCATGCATTGTCTAGCATCAATACTCCACAAAACCTTAATATAGAAGGATATATCAAAAATAAAAATGTAATAATGTTGATTAATTTTGGTAGTACCCATAACTTCATCAATTATAAATTAGCAAAATTTCTCAATTCCTTTGTATTTCCAACACCAAAGTTTCAAGTAATGATTGTAGATGGAGGTATCATAAATTGTTCAGGGAAGTGCCATAGTATTAAGCTCAATATGGGGAAATATTTATTGGACAGTCCCATGATTGCAATCCAAATGGGTGGTGTTGATGTAGTAATTGGGGTCCAATGGTTAAAATAATTAGGAACAATGACCTTAAGTTTCAATATATTTTCATGAGATTTTCCTCAGAAGGCAAGGAAATTGAGCTTAGGGGTATCCAAGGGAATCCCTCTAAACTGATAAGCTCTAACAACATGAAAAAATTACTAAAAAGAGGACACCATGGTGTAGTTGCATAATTTTTGTAAATATTCATGCCAAGGTATTTGGAAAGATGTCTAAGGGTCTTCCACCTGCTCGAGATCATGCCCATGCTATTCATTTGCAGCCAGGAAGTGTACATCTAGTCTTCCATGTTTCTTGTTTAAATAAGATAATCAGTGACAAGATCCCAATCCAAACTATTTTACCATAGATTAATGAATAAGGGAAAATCATACTAGAACTAGAAACAATCCTTGAAACAAGGATTATGAAGCTACAAAGTCGAGTAATTACTAAACACCTTGTCAAACGGAAGAACCTACCAGTGGAAGAGGTGAGAAAGGAAGATGCGTTATTCATGCAAACACACCCTTGGTTAGTCAAGTGTTGAGGAAAACACTTTTTGGAAGAGGAGGGGCACGCTAAGCTCTAGACAAAGCCTCATTTTAAGTACAAAACCCCTTATTAATCCTTAGATATTGAGTTATTACATTTATACTATTATATTAGTAGGTCAACTAGAACCTTTCATTGTACCCTTTCATTATAATTGTACCCTTTGTCTACTACATATATACCAATGAGACCTAGTCTTAAGATCATCTTATCTTGTGTTGGAATTGAATGTATTGTAAAAGGAGGTTTCCCCCTTTAAGTGGACTATTACTCATTGAATTATTATCATTATCAAGGCGTTGGTTCATAACAATCATGGAGAATTGACGTTTCTGTTTTTCTATTTTTCATAATTTTAAAATGTCATTTTTTCTGTTTTTAAAATAACATTAAAAAAATGTCCCATTTTACTTTCTGCAGATAAATTCCATTATGACTCAATTGTATTTCCTTGATTATTATCTATGGAACACTATTAAACATTGGCTCTTTAGTTTGTGGACACGTGGACCTACATATACGTGAACACTATCAATAATTACTTTTATGTTGTTAATGAGGGATGTTATATGATTTGCTACTAGCATGCAAGTTTTAATTGGAGGATTTGGTACATGCATACTATATTTAATGACATGTTTTAAATGTGATTAGCACCATGTGTAGGATAAACTAGTTGACTTACATGGTTCATCGATGAGTGGCGTGGCAATCACATGTCAATTATTTTATGGTTATGCATGTGCTTGTGATGGAAATTAACGTACAGGTTGAAAGTGGTATGAGATAGCCATATAAGTGTGATAATGGGTGGTCAATGTCATGGAAATTGAATGGGACATGCTATGATAATAAGCATCATTATGTTATTTTATATTGGTTCAAATGCATTGCAATGATATTTGGGCAAATGCATGTTTTTCAGGTGGTATAATTGTCTGAAACTAGGTATTCGATGACAAAGCTCCCATAACAGTACAACACCACAATATGGTCTATGATAGGATGTTAATCCTAGTTCTATTAGGATGAGTGGAGGCATTTCCCACTGTTTATCCTTTGAAGCTTGGAGTCATGGGAGGACTATGTTAAGTCACACTCCCGTCGATGTGTGATGATGACTGCTAGTTGCCTGCTAGGGAAGCTTGGTCAAGGTGGTTGACACTTCTACTTACGGGTTCTATATAGAGTTAGGTCAATACAATTGACACTCCAATATAGTCCAACGGAGGAAGGATAAGATCTGGAATATGGAAGTAGGTTAGGGAGGAAGGATGTTCATAATAGTTGAGAGTGATGTTTTAATCATGTAACCTTAGTGCTTGACTTATTCCTTGTTATTTTGTATTAAATGCTTAACTAAGTTATGCTAATCTAGGTGGATGTTTCATTCCATTTAAATTGTTGTCACTAATGGATTTATGCTATTATGTTAGTGTAAAATATTGATTTATTTCATTATGAAGTTTATTGCACTATCGACTAGGATGTGAGCATACATAAAATTTGCATTAGATGTGATGGTTGTATCATTAGTACATGCATTAGCTATGTATGTGCCAGCTACACATACATACCTTGTGCATGCACACTAATATTATTATGATGTATTAAAACAAGAATTATGCTTTTTTGTCATGGGTGTATAATATCTTAGTATAATTATAAAGTTAATTGATTTGATTAATTTTCTTGAATAAGTTAATTGATTTAATGAGGTTTAATGTTATTATTAAATTAATTAATTAATTTAGATTTTAATTAATGTTATTATTAAATAGTTTGAATTAATTTATTATTTAATACGTGTGTGTGTGTGTGTCTTGAAACACTATGTGTTAAATTGAATTAATTTTTATTTATTAAGTTAGGATAGCATGCCAGAGAATGTCAGGGAGGGGATGCCTTTGATGATGAGTTGATCCTTTCGAGGGAAAGGTGATAGAAGGAGGGATAAGGGAATGAAATTTAGAGAGGTTAGTGGTTCCAGAGGTGAGGAAGAAGACATGATGGTTTTGAGAGGGAGGAGAAACCAAATGAAGAAAGATCGTGTTACACGAGATTTTGCATTGAGACTACGATTTTGATTTGGTATCCTAGACATATTGGTGGGTTGTGGTTTCAAGACTTTGAGCACAAAGGGATAGGAAACCTCTAAGGTTTCCTAGGGATAGGGAGCAAGTGAGACTATTCCTAGTTGGTTGTGAGGAAAAACATCTAGTTTCAGGTAACCAAACAAGAGCAAGAAGTAGTGAAGAAAACTAATCTACAAAGATAACTAATTTGGATAGAATTTTCAAGTATTTTCCATCAATCCATAAACAAACTCTGGAATGCCAATTTAGTACTTTTATTATTATTAATTACATGAAAAATAGGTTGTAATGCTCATTTATTATTGAATTTTGCTTTTCTTTTTCAATTTTAATACTAGAATTCTACAACCTTATTTCTTTGAATTATAACAAAATAAATTAATGTAAATGTTAAACATCAAAGATTGACAAATAAAAAAGATTTTGCACTAATTGTTAAATCTTTTTACATAAAATTTGTATAAAGATAATTGAAGCCTTGGTAAAGGGCTTCATATTTGTAATTTAAGTAAAACTCAAAACTCACCATGTATCCAAAATATGTAAATTTACAATTTTAATTATTGTTATAATATTTATTTGCATTGAAAATATTTTCAAATACGACATATCTTTTAATATAATAGTTTTTAATATTATTTATGAAGTTATTATTAAGTTTAGGAATACCGAGGGATGGTTAGAAGAAATTAATTGTAATATAAGAGTCAAGCAAGGCTACCCCCTATCCCCTACTCTTTTCAACATCTATATTAATAAGTTAGAAGATTGTTTGGAGGATGCAGGTGGTGTTGGTCCGACTCTCACTAGTATAATCATGATCCTTCTTCTTTATGCTGATGATATTGTTCTTATGGTGAAGAGTCCCTATGACATAGGTAAGAAACTTATAATCCTCAAGTACTTATGCTCTAGTATGGACATGACTGTGAACACTAACAAAACAAAGGTTATAATAACTAAATCCAAAAAAATCACCTACGATACTTTTGTATATGGAAACAATAGCTTGGAGGAAGTGCTACAAATATCTTGGAATCGATATTCACCACAAGCTCAATTGGAATTATAGCACTGAGAAAAGGATAAATGGAGGGTGGAAATCTTATCACGGGCTTGAAAACAATTGTAAATCAACGAACCTTTGGCTTTGGGATAAGAAAAAAATGCCTCCTTCACACACTCGTCACATCGGTTATCTTGTATGGATGTGAAGTTTGGGGTTGTATTATCTCTAGAGAATCCTGGAGAAAGATAGAATAGATCCAAAATAATTTTATATCTTATAATCTCAAAATTAAGGGCAACAAACCATATTCTATCCTCCTCACAGAAGTAAGTCTTTCCCCATCGAGAACATTGATATGATTAGATATCTAAGTTACAAGAACACGATAAACAACATGGACGACAAGAGGCTCCCCAAAATTGCTTCAAAATCTAGCCAAAACCACCATCGACTCAAGCAGGGATGGCATAAAGACGTCAAATCTTAGCTAAATCATTGAGGAATACAAGAAGAAGCCATCATGCAGAATATCGATAATATTACAAATATTATCACTTCTAAATTTAAGGAGAATATGTGGTGTGATAAAGAATTAGATGATAAAAGGAAACTAAGATACTACAAGGAGGTGGTCAATCCTAATTTAGAAGATCAAAAGTACCTCTCAGTGTTGAGAAGTGCAAAGAATAAAATCAACATTGCTAAAATAAGAAAGTGCAAAGATGAAAATCAACATTGCTAAAAAAAGAACAAACTCTCACGAGCTACATAGTGAAATTGGGTGTTGGACAATTCCAAAAACATTGTGGGATGAAAGAATCTGTCATCTTTGTGACACTAAGAGGGTTGACGATGAAAAACATTTCCTCTTAGATTTCCCTTCCTATTTCCAAATTAGATCCCAATTTAAAAATATTTTCCACAATACAAACCTTCCCTCCTAAGTCATGAAAACTATGGTGACCTTGGAATGCTTCTCTCAATGCATTATGAGCAGTGAAATACAATTTTAAAGAAAGGGAAGTAATCTACCTTCTTAAGGTTGGATAGACCAATTGGTCTCAATGAATGTTAATCATCATCATCATATCAAATTTCTCTTTATACATAAATATATTTAAAATTTTGTATATATATATATATATATATATATATAATCTAAGTGAACATATTTTGAGAAAATTTAAAAACAAAAAATCTAATATATAATAAAACAAAATTATTCAATTTATTAATCATAAATCATATTTATGATAGTTTAGTATTATGATTGATATCAAAATTTAGATCAAATTATGATATACTTTTTAATGAGAAATATAGTAATCTATATAATAAATAATAAGATGTCATTTTTTTAATAATAATAATAATAATAATAATAATAATAATAATAATAATAATAATAATAATAATAATAATAATAATAATAATAATAATAATAATA
>JASDQU011176202.1:28404-43573 GCA_032191745.1 Picea mariana
GCAAGAGTTAGCATGTGGATTCTTTCTTTGATGTGTTGATATAATGAATAATGAAATGATTGCATGTTGTGAGCTGGTGATTGTCAATTTATCCACCACCAATGGGGCAAGAGGATTGTGATTGTGGGCCAAGAGGGCCGGTTTATTTGATGATCTCGTGGGAGCCCATAACCACAAAGGAGAATATTACAAAGTAACATCTTATGGGTTAGAGACAACTTAATCTACTACTTATGCCTTGTATTGGAGTTGTGATTTCGAAGTCCCGAAGAATGGCTGGAGCATTGCTCGCCAGTGGTGTTGTGGGATTGGATTTCGATGCCTGGGGTTGTACCTAGTTGTTGTGAAGGGAGTTTAGGACAGTCGCTTGATATGCATGGTGTACGTGAGTACCGATCCAGATGCCTGCTTGGGAAGATGAGGTCTCGAGCCTTGGGGCTCTGAATAGACCGGTAGGCTTTAATCATGGTTTCGAAAGTCGGTGAGGACGACTAGAGAGTACTCGCGCTTCCCCGGTGTTGTGATGTGGACTTTCAATTCCTGATGTAGTCACTTGGGTGGTTTTATACTAGTCCAGCAAATGGTGTTGTGGAAGGTACTGGAGCTATCAGAGGGTTTTGTGGAGGATATGGTGAGCTAATTAAAAACCTACAAGAAACATAATCAAACTAACTTCATGACGAAGTTCCTTGAAGGAGGGGTGTATGTCATGCCCCATATTATTATTATTAAATATAAATAATAATAATAATATTAGGAATATAAGAATTCTCCTAAAACGGTCATAATAAATAATTATTGGAATAAATAATAATAAAGAAGTATATAATAATTATCCTAAAGGGGGTCATAATAAGTATTTATTGTGGATATTAGGGTAATTAAAGACCATGGTAAAATAAGTAACCATAAATAATGGAGAAACTCTAAAGTATATTAAATAATTAAACAATCGACCCCAGGGATTGGGTTCTTTACCACGGATGGACTCTACATAAAGAGGGAAAAGGATGAGAAAGGGACATCTCCATTGGGCTGGTCTATAGAGAGAACAAGGCTTAAGATTGTTGGCTGAGTAGTCGATTGGGGGCTCGAGGGTGACCTGCTACTGAAGATTAAAGTACAAGGTCTACGAGTGGGTGGAGAGTCATGGACTTTGTTGTTTCATTTTTCCAGGTCAAGGATCAAGGCATGGCTACATTTATGAAGTCATGGCTACAGGTAAGTTGGATTCCTCACCATAGGTAAGTCCTTCACCTCTCACTGCTACATTGAAAAATCAATGGTTATTTGGGTTTGTTATCCCCCTTTTCTAGGGATAACTAAGGAGATGGTGTCTCGAGGCCCTCGGGTTGCAGACATGGAGTACCAAGAGACAGACCAGCAGGCAGAGCCCCACATCACACCACTCATCACCATGAGATTGATGGTTGCACCATTCACCACACCAACTTGGCTCACATAGGACATCAGGGCTTGCTCCATGAGGTAACGAGTCCGGTATTGTGGTAAGTGTCATTTTAATAAATGAAGCATTTGAATATGTTGCAAAAGGTCTTTCCTTGATTTTGAAAACATTTCCTTGATGTTGCAAAAGGTCTTTCCCAACAGAAAGGGTTGCAGACCAGACATTTGCTTGGTCTGCTGTAGGAGGACAGCCACAGATATGTAGGGCTGCTACAGCCAGTTAAGCCACAGAGAATAGAGCTGAGTGAGCAGAGTTGATGCAGCATGAGGGCTGACACAGTCAGCAAGTCTTGAGACAGTCTGAGGCAGCTTGTGGTAGGCTGTTGTATCTTGTAGCAGACCTATGTTAAGGGCTGTGTTGAGGCTGTGTGAGGGCTGGTACAAGTAAAGGAGGGTTGAGGGGAGCCATGAGGGCTCAGACCCTCACCCTATAGCCACCCATGTGACCAGAGGTAACCTACAGCAGTAAGGGGCAAATTCTGGGCAGCATTCAGGGCTGGAACAGCCACCCTAGCTGCAGACTTTGGACAGCCCAGACGGCTGGAACAGCAGCAAGTTCTGGGCAGTTTGGTGGGCCAAGACAGCAGCTTTTTGGGACGGTTTTGGGACAGCCATTGAGGGCTGTCACAGCCAGAACAGCAGCAGTGAGAAGGGCCTGTGTAAAGGCCCCATAGGCTGGTGTTAAGTTGCAGAGGCAGTGGAGGGTTTGAGGGGGAAAGGGATGCCCTAACCCTTATCCTCAGTTCAGCAGAATTTGGCACAGAAACCAAGGAGGGTTTCTGCAGTGATCTTGTAAGTATTTTGGCATTTTTCTTTTGTGTAAGAATTGGGCCATTGTCCCTGGTATGGGAGCCCATTGTTCTGGGTTTAAGAACAAGTGATTTTGGGCATTAAATTCCTGTGTACTTATGCATGATCGAAATGTTGGTGTTTTACTTTCCGCTGTGCTAAGTTGTAAGGCATCTCAGTGTGTTTACGTTCACAGTTCAAATTGTATTTTTGTGTATACTGTTGAGAACCTAGACGAAACCTGAGGTGTGTGTGCACTGAATCTGGGTGCACTTTGAAATCTAACAGACGGGCTGCTCGTTTGGTCGGTAACAGATCCCAAAAAGATTAAATTGGCAATAATTGGGAAATAATAAAAAATAATCGGATAAAATCAGCTAACCTTGGCATGCCTGTAGTGTTACAAAAAATAATCGGGATTATTTCAAAATAAATCATTTCATTGATTGCATCAGGATTAATCAGAATTATTTCGAAATAATCATTCCGTTGATTGCATTGGGATTAATCGGGATGAATTTGATTAACCAGATATTATTTCATCTATGGTAGAAACAACTAGGAGCAATTTCAAAATCTCAGATAAGTATGCAAATAGGTTGCATCCTACTATTTATAACATATCACTCACAGGTGGGAACCAGTAATTACCTAAACTTACAACTAGTTAAATCCAATCATAAGATCACAACATGAACAAAATGCATGCCAACCTGTAATGGCTGAAGAAAATTGGAAATCAAAGTGTTGATCGAAGACACTTCACATAGAGCAGCAATAGCATGACAGGCTTCTCTCCCACTTTTACCACCACCAAATGCATTATATGCAGTACCATAGATAGATGAGTCTACTTCCTCTTCACTTCCAGGACGTTTTTCCCCAACATTTACAACAGCAGTGGTCCAGTCAGCTGAGCCTTCATTCAAATCAGCTGGGAGCTCATTTTCATTATCATCCTGCAGGCTGGCATAGTCAACCGAAACGTTTCCAGCCAGCGTTCTCAACGCTGCACCAGATACAGATGGCCAGCCTGATGGAGTGGTTGCCTCAACTTCCATGTGCATAACTAGACCAGAAAGTACAATTTTCCGGAATTTTAAAGGTACTTTTTTACCTTCCTCTATGAAATTGTCAACATTGGGTACTTTAAATGTTCGCTCCATGGGCAACATTTCATTGGGGTCATTCCTGCATAAATGATTATAAACTTTGAAGACAGTGCATTAGAATTGAGAACAATATTTTTCAATATATTGAAAATAACAGCCACAATTTAGAATTTTGTATTTGTGTGCAGCTACAAAATGCTGACATAAAGAACATTAATATTAATTCTAGAAACCTGGTGAGAAGCTTTGGAAAAATCCTTATTGCGCATTCTAAACATTAGCTCAAACCATACGATGCAGGCATGCCTATATCTATTATAGAAATATCCGAAGCGTTTAAAATACAAATTCATAAGTTAAACCTATACACTAATTATTGGTAAACACTTTATTTTACAAGAAAGCAGGAATTAGAAATTTAAAACTTCACAGTTTTTTATACATTAAGACTAATAGGCAAGACGAAATGGCAATGACTAAGAAGGATAAAAAGTCACAGACAATGGTTTCATTGCAAGAAGTATCCACCCAAAATGCTATATGCCTTGATCTACTCATTTCCGTCGTGACTCTTTGTGCTCACAGTATGTGTATTGACTCCTAAACCTCAACTCCTCCCTGTATTTCCAATTCTTCTTACAGAAAATGTCGAGGTGCCTCATTTCCCTCATTATAACAATTATTGTGGTCAATTTTTAGGAAAGTTTTTCACATTGACCAGAGTTAAAGCAAGTTTTTGGCATTTCTTTGGTTTCGACAATTCGTGAATTTGGGTGGTTTCAGGAGGGGCTACCATTTATGGTAACTATTACCAAAGGACGTGAATTACTTAGCTTTCCATTGCAAATACTAAAATATATTCTTCCCTGAGTACTCCTATTCCAAACCTCTAAACAAAATATATTAAGTTTCCCAGCAGAAAGCCATACAAAATAATAAATATGTACCAAAGCTTTCTATTTCAAAACATTTATACACGCCCCTAAAGAACATGCATCTTCAGTAAACCTGTTCAGTTCTCACGGTTTCCAAGTAGCTGGGCATTTTTAGCATACTGACTAATCAGGAACTGTTAACCATTCAATAAGACACTCTTGATAAACTGGGTAAGGCATCCTACTGCAATTCTTTTTACAAGTTATCATATTGTGTCCTGATCAGGAGTAGATTTTTTTCTAGATTATGAATTTCACATGATGCTCCAGAATCTGGAAGCTTCTATACTGATCATCCCCAGTGCTTGATGTACGGTGCTTGATTTAAAAGCCATGTCCTATTCTGATGCTGTGGATGCCATTTTCTCCAAATATACTATACTTATATTTAAGCCTTTCAAAGGCTTGTAGGACAGCCATATGTCCAGAATAAGACACCAACTAATTAAAGTAGACAGAACTATTGTATCATTCCAAGGGAGTTATGGTTGCACCCATGCTATGACTGTGTCTCTTTGCCACCATTATACATCCCACTGCAATTATTTTTACAAGTTATCATCTTGTGTTGTGATTAGGAGTAGAATTTTTTGAGATTATGGGCCACCAGAGAGGGCGTCCATCTTCCTTCGCCAGTCAGCATGAGGACATATTACAGTTTCCTAATAAATAATTAGCATGTCAGTTCCGTCAGGCAATTTATTAATAAAAAGCCTTCGCCAGTCCAGTAAGACAAGGCGCTCCATAATTTCTGTTAGAAGGTCAATTAAGTCAGTCAGTAATAATTGGAAACAACGCTTGTCAGTCAAATAAAAATAGCAAGTCTCTTGCTGTTGCTATAAACAAAAAATCGCCCAGTCTGATAAAAAGGGTGTCTTCTTGCTGAAAATACAATAGATGATCATTTACTTCTCAATTCCAGTATTGTTCTCTTTCATTCTCTGTGTATTTTGTATTGTGCAACGTTTTATTCTTGTGTGCCAGTCTATTTTGTTGTTGCATTTTAAATTTTGCATATAGAATTGCAGATCAGATTATGAATTTCACATGATGCTCCAGAATATGGAAGTTTCTATCATGATCATCCCTGGTACTTAATGTATGGTGCCTGACGTTAAAAGTCGTGTTTTTCTGATGCAGTGGATGCCATTTACACCAATTTTACTATCCTTGTATTTACGCCTTTCAAAGACTTTGTAGGACAGCAATATGTCCAGAATAAGACACCAACTAATTAAAGGAGATGGAATTATTGTATCACACCAAGGGAGGTATGGTTGCAATAATGCTATGACTGTATCTTTGCCACTCTTTTATTTCGTTAAATTTCCAGCTTAATTGTCTGATATTTCAATCAAAACAACTTTAATATATTAAAAGCTTAGTCATCAAATGATTCTTCCTGATTGAACAAAACAATCTTATGGCCTAAACTTAGAAACCAGAGATTTAGTTAGTAGATTAAAGCCTGAAACATAAACAGGTAAATATTGTAGCAGAATAATGTACAGAATAAATTTAATTATGAAAGAAAAATAGTATTCAATTTCAAAGAAAATATCCTTGGATCATGAGAAAATGCACTGGAGGTTTACTTGTTCAGCGTGCCACCAAACAGAAGTTGTCGCACTTGAGTATCACTTCTCACATTCATATAACAAGCATCCGGACAATAATTCGAAGCCCATTTTCTGAACTGGGAACCAGAAATATCTTGCTCTCTGACAGCAACTTTTTCCATCTCTGATAGATGCTTACGGTCAACCAGCATCCCCTCAGACTCCATTTGTACCAGTAAGTCACCAAAAGGACGCCAATACTCTTCATAAAAATCATACATGCTGCCTTTTT
This sequence comes from Picea mariana, assembly GCA_032191745.1. NCBI lineage: Eukaryota > Viridiplantae > Streptophyta > Pinopsida > Pinales > Pinaceae > Picea > Picea mariana. The sequence continues at coordinate 34,559 of JASDQU011176202.1, forward strand.
TAACCCCTTCAAATACCCAATCCCTCTCCTCCAGTTTTGCTCTGAGGCTTTCCCAGAGCCTCAATGTACTAATAGAGTCCAAGGCAGAATAACATATCCATGGTATGCGTTCTGTTCTTTGGAGCTCTTCAACAGCAGCAACAGTGATAACTTTCCCCTCTGTGCCATCCTTCTTTATCTTTTTCTCCCCGAAAATTGCTTTCATTGACTCCTTGCCTGTAATAAGCTCACCTTCACTTTCTGCAACAGCTCCATCCATGACCTTTGGATCTTTCGTAAGAGCTTCAAGTGAATAGCCTTCTCTACTTCTTGCAGAATTCCATAGCCGTGCAAGATGCATTGTATCAGCATGGAACCCATTGACATTGATCCCATTGACATCATTCCCATGATTTTCTATGATATGCTTGTCAAAGCTATAATTATGCCAAACCTACAATGAGAAAATCAACAGTTTGTTATATTTTCTACAGTAACAGCAACTAAAAATGTGGTAGAAGAGATTAACAACTCTAGGAAACATTGTTTAATTTCTGTCCTACTCATCATCTAAAGTAGACTTAGCAGCAAAAACTACAAAAAACAGCTGAGAGAACATTGTGACACAGTAGATAACACCATTATTCCAATGGTTGCTTACTTTGTTTATTTCAGAATGTACAGAGTACATTTTGATTTCAACACCAATAATATTGTGATCAAACAAAGAAGATTAAATGAGAATATATTAACTGTAATATTTCTGCTGAAGGGTAATCTACTAATGAATATCAACAACAACAATAAAAACACTATTAATAAAAATATAACAACAATTAATTATTTAGTTGAGGATTATAACCCTTAAATAAGAGGCATCGATAACTAATAGGGTTATCGTTAGCTTTTGGGGTTACTCCAAAAGTGTTTTCACCCAGCGCTAGTCCCTTGGTGATGGTTCATGGACATATGGGAGGATGCTTGAGCCTTGACCTTGGTTAGAGTGCTAGCATGGTGCCCTTACCTAGGAGGTTGTTTCCCTGATCGGTATGATGACTAGCACATTGGGTGCACATAATGGGGGAGTCGATTACTCGATTAGGAAAGGTACCTAATTAAGAGGAGGAGTGTTGGGCATTTGGAGGAGGGCTCTTGGCCCTAGGAGCTTGGGACATGTGATATACACCTTGGAGGTTGGGAACTTGACTTGAGGACGCTTGGGTTGAGGAGCATACTTCATGGAGGTCAGATGTGAACCCGAACACATATGTTGAGGAGGAGCATTGGAGTTTAGTGATCACATTGGCGAGTTTAGTGATCACATTGGCACACATGAGAGGAGCATTGAGCACATGACGACATGTGGCACATAGTTAGAGGAGGAATGCCTTGCATGATGTAATATTCCCAATAGGGCTGGGCTATGATATTAATGGTTTGCTGTGCAAATTGTGTGTTTTCTGGTTGAGTAATTTTGTCAAACAGTTTATCTTACAGGTATTATAATGCCACAACTTGGTCAATAACTTTTCCCACAGAAGTTTACATGTATTTTAATAAATACTTCTGTCAAGCATATTGCAAAGTTCAAACACACATAAAATAGAGAAGACACCATGGCAATTTTATTATGGATGAAGTCCAACACAACAGGAATACAAAACTGATAATGGCTGCTATGGCAGCTGCAACAAAACAATCAAACACACAAGAACCTGGATTGATTCCATGAATCTCCTCAATGGATGATGTTGATCTGTTCTAAGAGCCCTCCAAGCCTCATGCCACCTCYGTTGATCACCRCCTAGCCTCCAWAGGCTAAGAACAGGCCTCACAACCTTCCTCCAAACCCTCGTGGCACGGCAAATGGCCTCTCAGCCCTTTTCTACAACTCGCATCTCAGTAAATGGGGCCCGCGGCCCTCTCTATACCCACACGGCTTCACTAATGGGCTTACTGCCCTCTTCTAGTGMCTCTACGACACCCTCAGTCCACTCGATCTACAACAGGAAGGGAAGCGGCTCCCTTAAGTGACCAAGTGGCCTCAGCGAGCCCCCACAAACTCACGGCCTGCTCCAGCAAACCCCTGCGGCCCTTTTGTCCCTGACGGCTTGCATATAAGGAGGAATCGAGCTCTCCAAATACCCTCGCGGATTCCCTTAGCCTCGCGACTCTGCAATGGAAGGGTTCAGCTCTCAAAACAGCCCCCTATCGATCTTCTCAAAGGGTTATTGACCCTCTCACAAACCCTTATGACTCTACCAAGTGCCCATGATCCTACAGAGAGAGAATTCAATCCTCCAAGAAAACTCCACAAGCCTGCCAAACAAATCGTTGCACTAATATACTGAAGACAAATCACAAGATGGAAACTCCAAATGGAAATCTTGGATGGACTCCCTCTCCGTTTAGCTAGAGTGGATATTGCACCACCAAAACCAAACCCACAATGGAAGGGTTTTGTCAAAACCCTAACAAAAACTTGGCTCTCAAGAGCACTCCGAATAAGAGATCAAATCATAATGAGGAAGGTGAAGTGCTACCCTTCCTTTATACTTCTTCGAACCCCCTTCTAGATCTTTCCTCCTTTTACTAAATCCACATAACCCTTATCCCCTTTTCAATAACCCTTTTAATGTCGGAGGGTGATTAATTGGCTTCTAAGACATTCCCGGACGTCTGAAGTGCCTCTCTCATCATCCCAACCTTTAGATCTTTTCATCCATGTTAACCCCTCAGTCTAGGGGTAACTAAGGAGATCATGTCTCGAGGCCCACAGGTAGCAAACATGGAGTGTTGAGAGCCAGATTGACTAGCATAGCCCCATAGGGCCCCTCCTATTCATTAATGCACCGCCATACATCACCAGCAGCAGAGCAGCATCTATCACATCGGCCTAGCCCCAGAGGACAGCAGGTCTTGCTTCATGAGGTAATAAGTCCGGTATCATGAGATGAACAAAGTTCGCTCACACAAGAATTATCCAAAATACTTGGAATAAAATAAAGTAATCCATGTAGGACTGTAAATAATACATGAATAGATGAGATGATATACAACTGAGAATGAGGGCTCGTTTATATACCCACGCAAGGGTGCCCTTAACTAATAGTCATGTCCTTTGAGACATGTCCTTTCATTATTAATAATTATTATTTATTAATTAATTATTATGTTACGAATATCTATTTATATATATATTTATGTTCATAACATTGCCTTCCCCTTAAAAATGCTTTGTCCTCAAAGCATATTTTATGGAAGACTTAACTCTTTGCTCTAACTTGTATTTATTGTCTCCCGCTTCTTCATTATTGAGTTAGTAACCATTGAGGACCTGAGATGATAGGATCTTCTAATCGCTGAGCAGAAATGTCGAATTGTAAAGGAGTCTGCCCATCCTAATTCAATCTTCTGCGGATTTGGGTTTTTATAGGGTTCTTGCAAAGAACTTGATACATTTATACTCCCCTGATAGCTTCTATTTTGACCCGCACTTGTAGTGGAAGTAATATTCTTCGACATTGCGGTTATTTGTTTCTGTTGATACATTGATTGGTCAAAGTATCGATTTTTGTGATTAGGATGTCGATAAGGCATCCTCGCAACTTGATCTTTACTTCGTATACTTGTAGCTTTTTCTTGATTAACTTTTGGAATTGAGTTTTCTTCGTATCTATGGCTTGTTTGTATCTCAACATTTGAAAACTTCTTTACATCAGCTGGATTTGCCTCCTTTTGAGTTGTAAGGTTGATTCGGTCTGTCATCGTTTCCTTATCGAGTAATGATGTTTTGTGATCTAGCTTTTCTTGTAAAGTCTTCTTATCATGCTTCAACTTTTTAATATGAGTTAATAAATCTTGATTATGTCGTTTTAATCGTAAAAGTTCTTCCTTATTTTTTGACCTATTGTCTTTTTCTGATACTAGATTCTTCTTTCTTTCGTCCTTTAAGATTTTAATTTGTTCAAGTAACTTCTGGTTAAGGTTCCTTAGGCAGGAGATTTCTTCCTCCTTTTCAATTGATTTCTCCTTGAGACCTTGATTTTCTTGTTCTGAATTTGTATTCCCTTGCTTCTTGTCTTTTAACTTTCTGATTTTAACAAGTAAATTTTGATTATGATTTTTTAATCATAATATTTCTTCATCTCGTTCTATTAAGTCTTAGTCCATTTTTTGTCTTTCGGTCTTTAGTTCTTCATTTTGTGCAATGAATTCCCGAATAAGCTCTTTGAAGTAACGATTATATTTCTGTATTAACCCATTAAAATATTTTTCCTTCTCAATTTCAAACTGTAATTTTTTATTGCTCACTTTATAATGTCCTAGTTCTTCTTCCAATATTTGCGATTGTATTTCTGAATTATTTTGATATCCTTCCATAATAAATGATTTTTAAATGTTTTTTCAATCCTTTTTAAAAAAATTCCTTTTCCTTATACTTCTTTATAACCTTTTGACTTTCTTAAGAACTTTAATTTAAAACTCTTTTCTTTTTCTTCACTTTAACTTTTTTGAAATATTTATTCCTTGTATTATTTTTTTTTATTACTTCACAAATAGTACTTTTCACTTTTAATAAAAAAAGGGTAATATAAGCCTTGTACCCTTATCAATTGGTTTTAACCTTTATATTTTTAAATGACACTTCAATTTAAACTTATTTTTTATTGATACTCCTTCAATATCTTGACTTGACTTAAACATTATAATGTAAGTGCACTATATAATATATATAGAGTAGCGACCTTTAGTTTCAATGTGTCTTGTAATGCCACAACCCCGATTCTTTATAACCTTGTTTATGGTTTGTGAAACTAATGTGTTAATTTAATAATCCAAGACGGTGGCTCTATGACATGTGATCATTACATACATGCCCCATAGATCATTCAATATGGTAGACCCCGTCAATGTTTTGACTTCCGTTTGAAAGGAATAAAATAAATTAAATGTATTTAGTTTTGAGAAACTTTATTTTGTTGTTAATATTTTGACTTTTACTTTAATTTCCTTACGAGTCCCTCACCACTCGACACGACCTTGAGGTACGGATGGCACTTGACGGATGATATAATCTAATTTTGTACGGAAATATACAGCAGGTTAACAACACATAGAAGAAAAGAAATAAATCGGCAACTAGAGTACGGACGAAATCAGGCTATAATTAAATCGTACGGAATGCAGTACAGACTGCAATTTGATGACCAACAGGTACGGAAATCGACTTTTCTACATGGTGAGCACAGTATGGTTGCTGGTATGCGGATTTGATGATTGAATGGGGCAGTACAGGCAGTTACAACGAAGAGTGATTGTACAGCAGACTGACATCCGTATGATTCTGCAATTAACTCTGTAATGTTTGTTTAATTAATTGTACAGATGAAAATTGTTGTAATTTTAATGGTACGACATTTTTGTGCTGTAGATTGTACAAACAGCAGTACAAATAGTCATTTTTTTTAACCAGCGACTGTACTGAAAGGTTGAACGTGCAGACGGAGGATAGATTTTAATGTACAGTTATGTAATTTTGATGTACGGTTCAGTAATGTGGAATTGTTGGTGATGGTACCGGTTTAAAAAAATTCGATATTCGGAACTGCAGTGTGGTGGGTACAGCACAATTGAAATTGATTTAATCAATTATTGTACAGATAGATCAATTTAGTTGTACGGATGACTGTCTTATTTTTTTTTAATTTTATTTCAGAATTCTAGACAAGATTTTCAATTCACTGTTTTCTTGTTCTTTTCTCTGATGGACAGCCTTGATTCAACAATATCTGAATTTTCCTTTTTTAATTTCTTAATTTCACTTTGACTGTATAGTCGCGGCTGTAGTTGTAGGCTGTACGGAAGAAAATGACTGTTGTTTTGTTTTTTTGTGCGTGTTTAATTCAAATTTCTTTGCAGCGGATGTAATTATTTGAATGTTTGGAAAAAATTTGGCCAAATGCCAAGTTATGGTCAGATCTGGAGTTCCTGGAATTTTGAGTGGACAAAGGCTTGAATTGATGTTGCGGAATGATTTTTTTTTTTTCTTCCTGTCTTCAACAAAATTCTGAGTTTTATATGGCCAAAGGCCTAAATTGGTCAAAGACCAGATTTCTTAGAAAAACTTTGAAATTTTTTTGTGTGTGGCTAAAAGCCAATTCAGACAAAGTCTGCAAAGAGAGTGGCCACAGGCCAGGATTAGAAAAATGAAGCTCTAATACCAAATGAGACGAACAAAGTTCGGTCACACAAGAATTATCCAAAATACTTGGAATATAATAAAGTAATGCATGTAGGACTGTAAATAATATATGAATAGATGAGATAATATACAATTGAGAATAAGGGCTCGTTTATATACCCACGCAGGGGTGCCCTTAACTAATAGTCATGTCCTTTGAGACATGTCCTTTCATTATTAATAATTATTATGTTACGAATATCTATTTATATGTATATTTATGTTCATAACATATCATGGTAAGTGTCACCCTAATAATTGAAGCATTTGAATATGTTGCAAAGAATTCTTTCTTGATTACAGAACGTTTGCTTGGAAATTATACTCTTTGCCTTATTTAACCTTGGTGGGTGTCATTTTGTCCTAGTAAGGTGGTCACCCTCGGGAATAGGGTGCTACTGGGGGATTCCCTGAAGAATCATCATACCACTTCAATCATACTTATCACCTTCCATACTTGTCCCATTTCGTCTTCTCATCTTTTGAGATTTTCGGGTGCACTGTGTTGAAATATTGTAACTGCAAAGAGTATTCTTATTATTATTGATATATTATTCATAGGATCAATCCCCATTGTGGATTGATCGTGTCGATTATTGTAATAGGACCAAATCCCCTTTTGCGGATTGGTCAAAAGACAACTATAATAGGCAGAATAAGAAGTCGGCCCCAGCAGTTAATAAAGAGACCCAGAAATATAATAAAGGTGGGTTTACCCACCCAGTTTGAGAAGTCGGCCCTGCCAGTGAAGAGACACTTCACACGTGCCAGACTTGTATAAATAAAGGAGGCTAACTTCTCACTTAGACACAACTCACTTGCTTAGTTTGAGAGACAAGTTTTGATCTGTTACCGGCAAAGGAGAGAGAGAGTGGCGCATATCTAGGAGAGGACTTTCTATATTAGCATAAAAGATCTCTTGGCATTGTATTGGTTATTTATATTAAGGAAGTTTTGCTGGGTTTTCTTCCCCTAAAGGGTTTCCCAGGATAAATGTTGTGTCTCTTGTGATTGTGTATTTCTCAGTGATCTTGGATTATGCTATTGTTATCTAATGAAATGCAAACATCTATAATAATGGCTTAAACATTAACATGGTATCAAAGCCAAGTTGAAGGAAGCATCTTTCGCAAGAAGAAAAACGTCATTGTTGTAGTACCTGCAAATTAGGGTTTTTCAAAAGTGAATCTTTTCAGCCCTAAAACTATCTAAAAAGTTGCGCCCTCCCCTAAGGATCAATTTGGCATCATCAACGCACCTTTTCAGTGGCTAGAACTCCCGGAAAGTGAAACCCTAGTTTCACAGAAATACCAAAAAACCAGTACCAAAAGTACCAAAAGTACCAGAGTACCAGAGGTACCAGAAGCACCAATCCAAAAATCCGCAGATCAGATTTGAAGGAGCAAAAGTTGGATTTTCCCAGATCCAAACACACCAGGCAGCTCGCCTCAGCCTAGCGCATCTCCTGGTAAGTTCAGTTTTTTATTTTGGGCACTTTCATTTTTCGGTCATTTTCCTAGCTCCAAGTAAAGATGTATGAGAGCATTAAGCTTGTTGACAAATTAGAAGGAGTGGAAAACTTTCGTGTCTAGAAGTATAGGATTGGCCGCATTCTTGAAGAGAATGACCTAGCAAGATTTGTCAAGGAAGAATTACCGGAACCCGAAGATGTTGCAAAAAAGGCAAAGCATCAAAAGGACACAATAAGGGCCGAAAGAATCATTGCAGATTCAATCAAAGATCATTTGATCCCTTATGTGTCATCTAAGAAGACTCTGAAAGAAATGTTTGATGCCTTGACCAGACTATATGAAGGAAAGAACATAAACCGGAAGATGAATCTTAGAACCCAACTAAAGAATACAAGGATGCAGAAAGGAGAAATGATTCAGGAATACTTCTCCAGAATCTCAGAATTCAAAGAACAGCTAGAAGCTATTGGAGATACCATAGACGAAGACAAACTCATTATGACGGCCCTAAATGGTCTCACAAGACCTTGGGATGCCTTCATCCAGACGNATAGGATTGGCCTCATTCTTGAAGAGAATGACCTAGCAAGATTTGTCAAGGAAGAATTACCGGAACCCGAAGATGTTGCAAAAAAGGCAAAGCATCAAAAGGACACAATAAGGGCCAAAAGAATCATTGCAGATTCAATCAAAGATCATCTGATCCCTTATGTGTCATCTAAGAAGACTCTGAAAGAAATGTTTGATGCCTTGACCAGACTATATGAAGGAAAGAACATAAACCGAAAGATGAATCTTAGAACCCAACTAAAGAATACAAGGATGCAGAAAGGAGAAATGATTCAGGAATACTTCTCCAGAATCTCAGAATTCAAAGAACAGCTAGAAGCTATTGGAGATACCATAGACGAAGAAGAACTCATTATGACGGCCCTAAATGGTCTCACAGGACCTTGGGATGCCTTCATCCAGACGATATGTGCCAAAAGGAGAAACTGAAGTTCGACAGCCTATGGGAAGAATGCATCCAAGAAGAAACAAGAGTAGCGAATCGGGAAGCATTACTAGCTAAGAATGATGATCAAGCCTGTTATCGCTCAGTTTGTAGGATAGGTTTAAGTAGCTTGAAGGCAAGGCTCAAACTGGCGTAACTGGAGCTTCCCCACCCACTGTCACCTCGATGGGGAGCTCTTTCTATTCAGGGTGGCTAATCCCAAGGGAGACGTCCCTAGTAATCTGGGGTTCTGAAAGGTCTTAAAGTTTCAAGTATCGGGATGAGGGTTTCCTTTCACAGATTACCGCCAAGAAAGATAGTCAAGG
>JASDQU011176203.1:2997-14330 GCA_032191745.1 Picea mariana
CTTATGTGTTGTCTCCTCATCAATTCTCAACATCTGTTGTGTGACCTTGAAAGTTTCCTTTCCCTACACCACTATCTGAACTATTTCTTCTTGTTCCTTCTGTGTAGGTGCTTGTTGTGTCTTCTATGTCTGTTGCGTTGTATATTGTTACATTGTTGGAATCTGCAGCCTTTGTAGATTATCATGGAATTCCACTAGCTTAGCTATGATCTCCTCCCTTTGTGCCTTTGTTGAGTAGATTACATCTTCTCCTCTGTCTTGGACTTTGTCTGCCACTAGCTCGACATCGTCCTTTGTAATTGTGATTATTGGAGGCTTCTTATGGTATTTTATTTTCTTTTGCGTTTACTCCTCCCGTGTTCCAATTCTCTTCATCTATGAGGGTTTCACCCTCGTCTTCTTCTTATGTGCATCCTCCTCCTTGGGTCGAGAGGTTTCTCCATTCTTGTCATCACCCTTTACCTCTACCTTTGACACTGTTTCTTTCTTCCTCGGATTTTTCATTGTTGTGCTGCTTCCTAAAGCTTGAGCACACTCTGCAACCTTCCTAGTGTTTTCAGTTGGACTACTTGTCTTTTTAGATGTTCCTACCTCCTCTTGCTCTTTTGGTTTGGGTCTTTTCTTTCTTGCTGGCACCTTCCATTGCACGGGCCAATCTTTGGCAATCCAATCGACCTCTTCCTTTGATGCGCAATAGCTCATTTCCAACCACTTTTTCTTTGGGTCCCTTGTGGCTTGGATCCACATGTGATGTCTGGATGCCTTAAAGTTGGCAATCCCTTTGTTCTCTTGCACCACCTCAATTAGAATCCTCCATACATTTGTTTCTTTTTGTTGCATGTCTTCCATAAACATGGCAAACATTGTGATGTTTGCTTATTGATTCTTATTGTCCTTAGCTTCCCAGAGTGTTTCATATCTTGTTGCGTAGCACTTCCCCTGCCTGTCTACAAACATTGAGAACTTTGGTTCCTGTGAACCTACCAATGCTATGAGTACGAGGAACCAGGAATAATGGAACTCAGTTTCATTATCTTGTGCATCCCTGCAGTCAACCAAAAATTGATTCAAAAGGTATGGCGCCCAGCTAAACATCACTCCTTTTGTGCACTGCACGGCTACTGCTATGACTCATGTTGGGGCCTCTTCCTTCCTGCACTTCGTCAACAATTTGCATGCCATTACCTTGCTAGCAAACCTCATCGTGGTGTCTGATGCCTTCCTTTTCTGGATGATAGTTTGGTGGCCTTCTATCGCTGATTATGTTGTACCTTCTTCCTATCCTCCAGTCTCCGATTGGTTTGTAATATCCTTGACCAACACCTCTTCTGCTACATGTCTTTTTGGTTGTCCTGTCATTCCCGCAGGTTCTGCAGGTTTTTCCAAGTTAGGGTTTGCGCTACCATTGGGGTTTTCTGAGCTCTGACCTATTTCGAATTGTGCATTCGCCGATGTTTCTTCCTCTACCTTGGTCAGGATGATCGAATCTGTCACCGAGGTTGTGACGTCTTCCAACTTAACAACATCCTCGAGCACTATTATTATTTCCTTCCTTATGTTGGACTGTCGAGTAACCCTAACATATCGCCCTGGGGTGCCAATCTTCAAAGGTGTCATGATGTATTCTAAGTGATCAATTTCTATCTTCCTCATAAAATTTCGCCTAGGTTGCACTCTTCAGTTCTTTGTTTGCTCAAAAATTGCTAAGTGTCAAACTTTCTCGTGCGTTTCCCTTTTTATAGACCCGAGCATTAATGTTTTGTCTGATTTTTCACTTTTTTTGGTCATTTGCACAATGCCTGGTTTTTCCTGTGCGCGGTCTTCCAAATTTTGTTGCACCAATTGTTGTGCGCTATCATTCCCGAATCATTTATTCCTCCTAATTAATTATTTTTGGCTTTTTCTTCATTTTTCTATTTTTATCTTCCTTTGTCTTCTTTTTCTACTTTTTATGTATTTTCATAAGTTTTCTTTCCTACTTCTACTATAGTACACTATACACATGGCTTCCTTACTATGTTGCTCCTACTGAGAGTTAGTAGGTCCACTGTCCCTATACAGTTTCAATCGACTACCATTCACCATTCCTTGCATTTATTTTCCTGCCAGGTCCTTTAGCTACACAGATCCTCCATCTATAACATACTTCACTTCATATGGCCCTAGCCAATGCATTATGAACTTACCGAGATGTTGCAAAAATTTGTTGTCATAGAGGAGAACTAGATCTCTCTCCTTAAATCTCTTCTTCTTTATGTTTTTGTCATGCTAGGCTTTGTCCCTTGCTTTCTGCACCTCTTGGTGGAATCCTGCTAGAATCCTATCTTATTCCAATTCCATGGGTTGACTTAACCTTTCTTGTACTGCACCTCTTTCTGTCATATTTGTAATTGTTGCCACACGCAGAATAGGTACCAAAAATTCTAATGGAACCACTGCTTCTTGTCCATACACCAATTTGAATGGTGTATGTGCTATCAACTTCTTGCATGTAGTCTTGTATTCCCATAATACTGCGGGTATTTTTAAATCCCAATCATCTCTGTTCACATTACAAATCTTTGTCAAGGCATTCTCCAAAATCTTGTTGAAATATTCTACTGTCCCATTTGGCCGAGGATGATATGGTGTACTCTTCTAATGATAGACTTCAAATTCCTCAGTTATAACATGTATGGTACTATTAATAAAATGGGTGCCTTGGTCACCCATCAAAATCCTGGGACATCTGAATCTTGTAATCACCTGCTCAAATAAGAAGTGTATTGTTGTCTCTGCGTTGCAATCCTTGACTGGTGTTGCTTCTGCCCATTTGGTTAAATATTATGTCACAGTAATGATGTCTCTTGCTCCTAACCTTATTGTTGGTGGATTAATTGGTCCAATAAAATATATTTCCCACTTGTCAAATACCTGAAGAGTTACTTGGGGTTTTAGGGGAATCTCATCCCTCCTGTTAGGTTTTCCAACTCTCTAACAGACATCACAGTTCTGGCAATATTCTTTTGCATTCTTATAAACTGTTGGCCACCATAAACCTGCGTGCAATACCTTCTGCATGGTAGATTTTCTTCCATAGTGTCCTCCAGCTATACCTTCATGAGCTTCTGCTAGAACCCTAGGTCGTTCATGCTCCATCACACACCTTCTCAAAATGCTATCTACGCCCAACTTATATAAATGACATGCAATTAGTTGATAGTCTGAGCTCTAACTGTCAGGTTTTTCTTTTGCAGGGTACTAAACTCATTTGGTGCAACTCCTGTGCTAAAGAATTCAATGATATCAGCAAAGTATTCATCAGCTATTTGCACTGAAAATAATCGTGCATCAGGGAAGTTGTCTTCTAAGTTAGTAGGTTCTTCTCCATTGGTTATCCTTGATAAGTGATCTGATCCGTCATTCAGTTTCCCTGGTTTAACTATTACTTCAAAATCAAATTTTTGGAAGAATAATAGCCATCTGCAGATCTTCCCCCCCAACACTGACTTGTTGACTAGGTATTTGAGGGCATAATGATCTGTGAACATTTTAAAGTTCTTGCCCAATAAGTAGTGTTTGAATTTCTACTGTGCATACACCATGGCTAGACCTTCTTTTTCTGTTGTGTTGTAATTATGCTCTCAGTTTGATAACTTCCTGCTTGAAAAATGTATAGGATGATATAAGTCACCTGCTCTTGGCTACACCAAAATTGCTCGAAGTGCTATTGTTGATGCATCTACATGCACATGAAATGTCTTTTCCCAATCTGGAAACACTAAAATAGGTGTTGTCACCATCTTCTCCTTCAAAGTATCCAATCCCTGTTGAAAATCCTCGTTCCACTCAAATTTGGTGTCCTTCTTCAACAGTTTTTCCATCAACGCGGTAATCTGTGCATACCCTTTGATAAAATTCCTGTAGTACCTTGTATGTCCAAGTGTGGCTCTCAATTGGCACACTAACTTTGGTGGTGGTAAGTTCACAATTACATCAATCTTAGCAGGGTCAACCAATAACCATTGTCTGCATACCACATGTCCTAACAGTATCCCAAAAGGTGTGTCGAAAATACATTTCTTGATGTTTAATGAGATCGGACATTGCCTGCACCTGTCCAACATTAGTATTAATAATTCTACATGATCTTTCAACAGACTAAAAACAATCCAGTCATCTAATTATACTTCTAAAAACTTATGTATGAAATTATTTAAAAGAAGCTATGACCACCCTTGAAAACATGGTTGGTGCATTCTTCAGTCCAAAGGGAATAATTGTATACTGATAAGATCCCCATTATGTAGCAAATGTAGTCTTATGCCTATCCTCTAGAGCTATTTTAATATGATGATAGCCTGAGAATCCATCGATGAATGAATATGCTTCCTGGCCTCCCACATTCTCCAAGACTTCATCTGTGAAAGGGGTAGGGAAAGGATCATGTAAGCAAGCATCATTCAATTTCCTTAGATCGGCACAAATTCTTATTCCCCCTTTTTTCTTTTCATGGACTACCATGGTATTGATCCATTCAGATTCTTCCATTGGCTCTACAATACCATCTTTTAGCATTCAGTCAAGTTCTACTTTCACTTTTTGCTTATACACTCGATTCATCCTGTAAGGTCTCTGTCTAACAGGTCTAGCATCTGGTTTTAGGGGTATATCCATCTCACCCAACTCACCTATTGTTCCTTTCATCTTTTTAAAGGTCGCTGGAAACAAGTCATTGTATTTGCGCAGTAATTATGTTATGCTTTCTAGTGTTTGCTCGTTCCAATAGTCTCCAATGCTTGCTATTTTTGGGTTTTCTTCTGTCCCAATGTTAAATTTCTCGACCTTAATTGGTGCAGAAAATGCTTCTGACTCCGAAGATGGACCTTCCACCTCTCTCTCACCTTCAATCTCTGTTATTTGAATGTTGCGCCGATCATCTTCATCTGGTGCTTCCTTTGCAACATGATAACATGAGAGTAAGTCTTTGACTGTTTGTTTGTTCTGTTGTTGATATTCTGTTATAATTTCCACCTCAGGTTCCTAAAAAAAGATCATTCCATGTATCAGTTTCAGGGCTGAATCAAAGTTGGGGTTCTCATTCTCAAATGAGAAGGTTACCACAAAATTCTGTTGTCATATTGTCCATTCTGTAGTGCCTCTGCGCATTTCCTAGTCTATGTACCAGTTCCATGATATCCCTTCCAATGTATGAATAAAGTGATGAGGTCATTCTTCTGGTGGTGTCAACCTCCAGTGTGTTATGCATTTTTCTATGTGCTCAGTTGACCTTCCTCGTCCATCATATTTCTACAATGTATTGTTCCCCTGTTTTGCGCCAAATCTAATGCGTAATAACCTTTTACACTGATACCGGTCTTGAATTGTTTCCTTGTGCGTACCCCACCATCTTGCAGGTGTTTCCTTGAGTGAAATATCCAAGGCTAACAACCTCTGATTTTCCAAAACTTCTTTCTCATAGTTTGTTAAGAATTTTTCTAAGTCATTCAAACCATGAAAAGTGGGGGGTTTCCTTACCTTTGTACCGACCCTCCTTACTGTGCACCTCTTTGTGGAGACTTCATGTAGTCTTTGCTGCCAGTTTTCCATACCTGTATTTGAGTTTGAGGCACACGATGTAATGCTTCTCAAGCTGAGTACCCCATTTGCAGTTGGGTTGACATGATATTCTTCTCACATGGTAGTTCTATATAGTTGATTTAGTTCCTCCAAGTCCAAACATGTCGCCTCTACAAACCTTTCTCCTTTTGAGGGATTCAATGGTGCAATTAATTTGTACTCACCTGATTCAAAGGTCAGTTTCTGTGTCTTCAGATTGATTACAACCTAGTTATCAAATGCCCAGTCTAGTCCTAGTAATGATGGGTAGGATGTTCTGTCATTTCCTATTTCTATAACTTCAAAATCTGCCACAATGCGCACTCCATCCAAGTCTAGTGTCACACCTTTAAGTCTTACAATTAGTAACACCACCCTATGTTGATTTTCCAATTTCAACTGGATAGGTGAATACCCCAATGTGGGTTCCCCCATACACTGCCATGTCTTATTAGGTAAGACATTCACTTAAGAGCCTAAATCAAGTATGACATCTCCCATATTGAAATCCCCAATGTTGGCATTTAACCTGAATTCCCTACTTGTTCTTCTTCTTGTATGGAGATGATTAACTGTCTTCAGTTCTAACTTCCCTTCTACTTATGTGTTGCATCTTTCTATCAGTTTATGTAAGACCTTAATGGAAGATGGATCATTCAATAACTTGACACAAGATTGCAAAAAAGTCTGTAGGTTACTTACTCGCTCTGAAGGTTGTCCTTTGCTGGTGTGATCCATTGAGGGTGGCATTTCATACAATGGTGGATCTTGAATTTGTTGCGCAATTGATGTAGATGCAATGTTCTCTTTTAGAATCTCATGTTTGGCCTCCTTAACTGTCTCATTTTCTTTCTACGCATCAAAATTCTTATGTGGCTCAATGTTCTTCTTGACCCACTGGTGTTGAGCTGGATCCTGTTTTGTTGTATCAACTCTCGTCTTGGCGCCTCCTTGAGTAATTATGTTGATTTTCTTTCCATCATTCTCGGCTTCTACCAAAATCCACTGTATGTTCTGATTTTTCTGGTTCCTTTTTTCCTATATTTTTCCCAATAATGTTGGACAGTCTACTATGTTGTGGTTTGTTGCACGACAATACATACATGTCGCAGGTGGAAGTGGACAGTCTCTTGCATATTGTCCTGGTTGTTGAAAATTGTGGTAGACTAATGGCCCTCTACCTCATCCAAATCCCCCTCTACCCCGACCTCCACCTCTGAATCCACCTCTATCTTTGCATGGTGCATTGTATTGGGGTATCTAGTTATACTATGTGGTATTATACTGTGGTTGCGCATTGTTGTACTGTAGATACACGAGATTGAATTGTGCTTACGTGTCATTGAACTATGGTGTGGCTTGTCCTGTCATCATCTCTGCTTGCACCCTGTAGGTGTCTGAAGTTCTCTCTCTCATCAATTCCAACATTCTACAGTCCTTGTCATCTTGACCCACTGATTTGCAAAAATTGCAGTAAGAACGTTTTGGCATTGTCTTATACTTTTGCATCATTGGACAATGATATGGATCATGCCCATGTGTCTTACAAATTTCACACCATGGTCATCCTATAAGCAAGGGGTTTGGCACCCCTGCGTCCAAGTACTACGCCAAGGCTGGACATTCATTCTCAAACAATTTTTCTCTTCTCTTTCCATTTATTTTGGTTCAACTAAAATGTCAAATTCTTTAGATCCTCTTTCAGCTCTTCTATTGTTGGATCTTTCTGTTGATACTGGTTTTCTTCCAGCTGCAGGGCTGCTTGCAGATCCTCTGCTTGAGTTTGTAACTTATGTTGTCTCAAGGGATACTTCAAGTGTGGTAATAGTGAGTTCACAAATAACTGCCTATATTGCATGTCAATAATAGAGTACTTTAACTTACCTTTCAGACGTTTGAACCTCTGATCAATCTCCCAGACATAATCACCTGGTTTCTTCCCGATCCGATCATTTCTTTCATGTACTGCTCTTGTGAGCTTGGCTTCTAAAATTCATTTACCATCAGTGTTTTCACCTCTGCGACAATCTTTGGTACTCCTTGCGGACTGTTTACATCAAGGCTCATGTACTAGTCTAGTGCCGGTCTCTGAATGATATATCCAACTGTGAAACTTGTGTATCCTCATCTGTGACCTACTTTGCTTCCCAGATCTTTCCACAGATGAATAAATGCTTCTCAAGGTCCTCCGACACCTCACCCCGAAACTCTAGTAATCTGATAGTAGGATCTACTCTTGCCATTTTGAAACTTCTTGAGTTAATTCCTCCACACGCTGTAGATAGTTGATTGATACTTCATGAACTTGTACCCCCAATTGGTTATCCTTTATTGGACCCCTGACCCGCTTCCCCTCCTCTACTAAAAATCAGTTTTCTAAAATCTAGTGTTCCTTCAGGTGTATTAGTCGCACATGGGGTTGTAGGTTCCACACTAACTATGATTTGGACTGGAGTTATGCCTTCTATTCTTGACCCCGGACCTCTTGTTTTCCTTTCATATGTTGCGCACAATATTTCCTCAATCTGCTCGACAGCTTGAAGATCCTCTACCTCTTCTTCATTGCTCGCCAAGCCCTCTCTGTCGGCTATGGCCCTCTTTGTTATTCATCTTATATTGGCAAGGTCTACCGTTGCGCGTCATTCTAACTTTTTCCATTATTTTCTTTGTCTGGTCCTCGTCCATCGTGATCGGGTCCATGGACTCCTTTTGATTCCCCTTAGCCAACTCCCTGTCCATATCTCAAACTCCTGTCAGTGCTTCCCCCCTTCCCCCATGCGCTCAGGGAAGTTTAGCTGTTTGATTCCATGGTCATCATGCCTTTGTCATATAATAAAATATTTATGGAAGTATATAGTCATCTTATGTACCTACCTCTGGGTCCCTTTAAAAAGTCCTGCTCAGCAGCACTGTATGACTTCGCAGTATCAAATGCAAATTCAGTGATAAACCCTGCAATAACATTGTCCAACCAAAAATCTACTACGCGAGTAAATTTATTATAGACTTGCTGCAACTACACGATCTCCACAGGATGCCACTCTAGCTATCTTATCCGATTCGTAGGATGGTTGTCCTTCAACCTCAATAACCACTCCTACAACATATGCAAAAATTCACAGAAAAATTCTTCATGCAAGTCTCTAAAGACATATTTATCGAGATATTTGCATGGTGTATATCCAGGGTTTATGTTGTCCTTCTGCGCAAACTTGAGTTCCTTTTTATTTAACCATCTTTCAATATCCGCTTTCGTTTGATTCCATGGCCTGAACATTCCCTTCTACGTTTTCATTCTCCGTAATGTTCTTCAACAGATCCCTTCCGATCTATCTTGTGCAGTTCCAGCTGGCAACATAACCATTTGTTGGATACTTGGGTTGACCCAGGTTCTGATCTCAAAGGTTTCCAACAAAACCCTCAAACTATTGGCCCTCTTGGTAAACCAGAAGGCAACGTTGCGCATAGGGTGCACAGGGCATTCTCACACGAGATAGCTTATGGGGGGCTACAAGACTCAGATGTCTGCAGCTAGGGAAGGGATTGGGATTGTACTCTGTTACTTTTCCTCATGCATCATATTTATTATCCATTCATTGAAGTCCAATATTCATTCATTAATCAAACTATGCATGCATGTTGTCATAAGCTAAGCTAACATTCATTCTTTAACTGATAAATAACAAAAATAATAAAGCAACCATTTAGACACATTAATACACCAGGTTTACCATGGTTCACCCCCCTAGGGCTACGTCCAAAAATATTTGTCTCTTCTTTTCTTTTATTCAACATTCTTCAAAATCTGTGTTTCGTGCATTACATTATGCAGGCTTACAATCAAAGAGGAGGGTAAGTACCCTCTGTGAGATGGACTAGATCACACTAGGCTCCATAGCCTATGACCTAACCCTCAAAACTAGCTTATTCAGACCAAAAATATTATCTCCTTTCCCAACCGACCAATTGACCCATTGAACAACTTATAATATACCTCCTAGGCCTTTATTTATACTATTCTATTGGCTCATATCCATTACATTCATATCCAAAACCCTAACCCTAACATGGCTAGGTTTGTCTGGATGTGCGCCACACTGCTTTTCCTCCATTTTTCACATGTTGCTTTTCCTTTATATTCTGCATGTTGCTTTTCCGCCATCTATGGTGTGTGCTCCAAAAATAGGCTTTTCTTTCCCAAAATAGGCCTGCACCCAAAAACATGCTTTTCTCTCCCAAACTAGGCCTACGCCAACATAGGATGAAGTTACCTTTTTTCTCCGCATTCTACCTGTCCAACACAAATCTCTAGATGAGGGGGTGAGATACCTAGGCTTTAACCTAAAGTCAGACAAGTACAAAAAATCAGACCGGGCCTAGTTAGTCGGAAAGGTGGAATCAAGAATCGACTCCTGGGTCCACAAAACTCTCTCCCGAGGAGGTAGGCTAGTCCTTCTAAAGCCTGTTTTGGAAGAAATTCCAGTTTACTGAAATTCTATCGCAACCATCCCTAAAGGTATTCCGGATAAGATAAAAAAAACTCAGCAGTCATTTCTTATGGACCGACAACAATGCTTCAGGGGGAATGCACTTAACTAAGTGGTCCAACCTCGCAACTCCAAAATCATTAGGTGGTTGGGGAATAAAAGATATACGTCTCTTTTCCAAAACTTTAGCTGGAAGGAACCTATGAAGGCTACTAGTAGGGAACTCACTTTGGATCAAAGCAATGTGATCTAAATACTTCCCCAACCTCACAGTCATCGAATGGCTCAGACAACTGAACAAGTCCTCAAAAGGATCCATAGTGTGGAAGGCTCTGGTTGAAGCTTCCCTCCCTGGTAGGAGACTAGGTGGTTTGGAAAATTGGAGATGGAAAAAAGGTCAGGGTGGGAGAAGACTCATGGTTGGGATTGGGAAACAACTCATTGGGTTCCCTCAGCCTTAAGGACAAGCATGATGGAAATACATGACTTCCTTAGGTCTCTCGGAAGCCCTTCAAGTTGAATGGAACTCTTTTCTTTCACAGTTATGCAAAAATCTAGTCATGCTCTCCCAAGATGATGAGGACTCCTTATGTTGGTCCCACAACCAGAGAGACGGTTCCTTCACAACGAAATTAGGATACAAATCATGGCAGGAAGAAAGGCAAGATATCCAACCACAATGGTGGTGTCAGAATTTATGGAAATCCAAGGCCCCTTTGCGCTGTAAACTCCTAATGTGGCTGGCCTTGTCCAATAAACTGTTGACCTGGGATAATTTGGAAAAAAGGAATTGGCATGGTCCAAACTGTTGTGTACTCTGCAAACAAAACTCTCAAACCGCATCTCATCTATTTGTTTCATGCCCCTTTGCAGGTTAGGTTGCCTTGGCATTAAAAGAAAAGATAAAAGCAGGTGCAAATTGGAGTAATCCATCTATCGAGGAATGCTACAAGTTTTGGATATAGGAAAGATCACTAAATTTGTATGCAGGTCTACCATGCATATTGGTAGTAAATTTATGGGGGGCTCGCCGGAAGTCATTACAACCCTAACACTAGCACAAGCAACAAAAATCTCCGCATTCTACCTGTCCAACACAAATCTCTAGATGAGGGGGTGAGATACCTAGGCTTTAACCTAAAGTCAGACAAGTACAAAAAATCAGACCGGGCCTAGTTAGTCGGAAAGGTGGAATCAAGAATCGACTCCTGGGTCCACAAAACTCTCTCCCGAGGAGGTAGGCTAGTC
>JASDQU011176204.1:0-21352 GCA_032191745.1 Picea mariana
CGTTTGTGCCTTCTTATGATCTGGTTTCTTATTCATGTGATAACAGTGAGGATGAAAATCCACCTCCTCCTGCTCACCCTCCTACAGATGAGTCCTTTGAACCTGAAACAACACTGGCTCCACCACTTCCTAGATGGGTCCGTTCAACACGAGAAGTAGATGGTGATGTTGTCGATGATCCTTCAGATCAGCATCGGACACGTTCATAGTTCCAATGAGCTTCTTCTCTTTTGGATCAAGTTTCAGAAACTCATGATCCAGAGACATTTGCAGAAGCTTCATGTCATCTATATTGGGATAAAACAATGAATGAAGAGTATAGTTCTTTAATGGCAAATGATACTTGGGATCTTGTACCTCTTCCAAAAGGAAGAAAACTTTTTAGATGCAAATGGGTCTACAGAACTAAGTATGCATCATATGGAAGTGTTGAAAGACACAAGGTTTGGTTAGTTGCCAAAGGATTTTCCTAATTTGAAGGAATTGACTACAATGAAACCTTTGCCCCTGTAGAAAAAATGAATTCCATCCACCTTGTTCTTGCCCTTGCTACCTCACATAAATGGGAGGCATATCATATGGATGTTAAATATGCCTTCTTTCACAGAGATTTGCAAGAAGAAATCTACATGGAACAACCTCTTGGCTATTTCCAGAATGACTCTAGCCTTGTTTGTTGCCTCAATAAATCTCTTTATGGTCTCAAGCAAGCTCCCTAAGCTTGGTATGCCAAAATGGATAGCTTTCTTTTTGCCACTGGATTCTCTAGACACCATTCTCATCTTAATGTCTATACCAAAAAAGTAGGAAGCCATCTCATAATCATTTTCCTTTATGTTGATGACCTTATCCTTACTGGTAGTGACTCAAAACTTTTAAACCATGTGAAAACTAGCCTTAAGAAGAAAATTGAAATGATAGACTTAGGCTTTTTGCACTATTTCCCTGTCCTCCAAGTTTTGCAAACCAATGAAGGAATTTTTCTTTCCGAGTCTAAGTATGCTTGTGACCTTCTTCATCTCTTTCACATGGATGATTGTAAACCAACCCCTTCTCCCTTCCAGTCTGGAGTCAATCTTTCTGCCACATGTTCTTCTCCTGCAGTTGATGCCACCCTGTACCATTAGTTAGTTGGTATCCTCTTATACTTGACTCATACCCATCCTGATCTTTCCTTTGTTGTTGGTCTTGTTGCCCGATATATGCAAACACCCCATGAAATCCATCGGAAAGCATCTAAAAGGATACTTTTCTATGTTCGTGGTATAGTTCAGTTCGAGATACATTATAGTTTAGGGGGGACTCCTTTATTGGTTGGTTTCACTTATTCATATTGGGTCGGTGACCCTGATGATTGGAAGTCTACTGCAGGTTATGTTTTCAGCCTTATTTCAGGACCTGTCACTTGGGCCTGTAAGAAACAACAGGCTATTGCACTTTCTTCAGCAGAAGAAAAGTACCGAGCAGTGGTAAATGCAAGTCAGGAAGCCTTGTGGGTTCGACAGATCCTTTCAAAGTTTGGATTCCAGCACCAGCATCCAACCAACCTTTGGTGTGACAATCAGAGTGCCATCAAGCTCGCCAAATACCCAGTTCAACATCAATGTAGAAAACACATCGATATACACATGCACTTCATCAGAAATCTCATTCATAATCAAGTTATTGAAGTGCTCTTTTTCCCTACAAAAGATCAAGTTGCAGACATTTTCACAAGGTTTCTTACAGAAGCAAATTTTTCCAAACTTTGATCTATGTTAGGAGTTCAGAAAGTTATCATTAAGGGGGGATAGGTTCTAATGCCTCCTTCCTTCTCCGATTGTGTCACTATTGTAAATCCTTCAATCCTATCCCAAGTTTTTCTTAAGGGGGGATGTTAGGATATTTAGACACTTAGGAGTTAGTTAAGATCTACTTGGTCTATTGTGTCATTAGGTAAAAGTGTGTTTTCTAGTGTTTTTATTTAGTATGCATTAGTATGAATTTGTAGTTAGGAAATCCGACAGTCACGATATGTTCCCGACATAGAGTGATCTGATGGTTCATATTATCCTTGATCTTAATGGCCATTGATCCATGGCTTAACACCCGATTGGTCCATGATATCTATTTAAATAGCATGGAGGGTCATTTGTTGATGATCGATTGTGAGAAACTCTCTTGTAAAATCTCTCTATAATCTTTTTATTTGCATTAATAAACTGCTCCAAGTGGCTGCGTTTTCTAGGGCCGTGGATGTTTCCCCGTAGGGGTTTTACCATGTGAAAACATCGGTGTGTTGATATTTGATCTGGTTATGTGAGTGGTTACTGAAGGTATTCATCCTTTGTTGGAATACCTGTGTTGTTGAACATCCACTACTTGAACCTTATATTTTTATTTTAGAGAAGAAGTGATGNAATGGTGTCATTTTTGTTGCAGTATGAAACGAAGTGTTATACCACCATTCTACCAAGGTTAACCACTTGAACCATTGTTTTTATTTATTAGATACAAAGCAACGGAGGTATCCTTCCATAAATTTGTTCAACATCTCAGTCTTTCCATCAGATTGAGGATGATAAGATGAGCTATGAGCCAATTGATTACCCAAACAAGAAAATTATTATGTCAAAAAATGTCCAGTGAAGATGGGATCTGTGTCACTTACAATAATCTTTGAGCTTCCATGTAGCTGTTGAACTATCTCCATGAATGCAATAGAAATTTTACTGGATTTGAAAGGATGAGAGAGTGAACAAAAGTGTGCATACTTGGTAATTCTATCAACAATCACCATGATGACACTCTTTCCTTCAGACTTCGGTAACCCTGTGATGAACTCCATGGAATCCTCCTCCCAACGTTGACTTGGAATGGATAATGGTTGTAAAATACCTAGGGTGTTAATTGTCTCCACCTTATTCTGTTGGCAAACCAAGCATTCTACTACAAACATTTGAACATCAGTTTTAAGGCCATCCCAAAACAATTCCCTCTTGACCTTGTGATAGTTTTTCAAAAATCTTGAGTTCCCTACTACCGGAGAGGTGTGCAATTCCAAAACTACCTTTTGTTTGAGTTGGGAGTTATTATATAAAAATTCAATATGTGTACCATATTGGATCATTTTTCCATGTAAATGTATCAAATGCACTGGAATCCTGCTACAAAATTTGAATGAGAGTCCACACTTCTTCACCATTCTTACATTAATTCCTTGCTTATGTTATCCAATCATGTTGTATGATAGAGATAGCATAGAGAAATGCCTCAACATATTCATCCTTTCTTGAGAGTGCATCTGCCACAACATTTTCTTCCCTTTTTTGTAGATGATTTCAAATTCATAACCCAACATCTTGGTCACCCATTTGTGTTGCTATTATGAATATAGTCTTTGTTCCAAGAAGTATTTAAGACTATCATGACTTGTTTTGACATTGAAGTTCCTACCTATTAGGAAAGGGCATCATTGCTTCAATGCATGTATTATTTCCATCACTTCCTTCTCATAAATGGGTTTGTGTAAATCCTTTCCCTTGAGTGTTCGACTTTCAAAATAAAGGGGCCTTCCTTCTTGCATTAGAACATCATCAATGTCATTTCTCGAGGCATCACATTCCACAATAAAGGTTTTTTTGAAGTCTGGTTTGGTCAAGACAAGATCTTTGCACATTGTCTCTTTAATTATCTCAAATTCTTGAGTTTCCTCTGGAGTCCATGCAAATTCATCCTTCTTATTTAATTTAGTTAAAGGTGATTCTATTCTTCCATAGTTTTGAACAAACTTGCAGTAGTAACCTGTCAAAGCCAAAAATCCTCTAATATTATTCAATGTTTTGGGAATTGACCAATGCATCATGGATTTAAACTTGTTAGGGTCTACCTGGACACCTTCATGAGATACAATATGACCCAAATACTCTACCTCCTTCACTCCAAAGAAACATTTGGACAGCTTGGCATATAGTTGTTGATGCTTTAGTAGCTATAGCACCCTGTCAACATATCAAACATGATCTTCCCAAGACTTTCTATAGATTAGTATATCATCAAAAAATACTAACATAAATTTTTGAAGGAAGGGATTTAAAATGGAATTCATCAACCCTTGGAATGTGGAAGGTGCATTCGTAAGGACAAAAGGCATGACCAAAAATTCATAATGGCGTTCATGAGTTTTGAATGTTGTTTCTGGGATATATTCGTCCTTCATTCTAATGTGATGAGACCCTAAAAAAATATCCAACTTTGTGAAGTATATTTCTCCATGTAGTTCATCTAAAAATTCATGAATGACGAGAATGAGAAACTTGTATTTAATGATGATCTTGTTGAGCTCTCTATAATCTAGACACATACACTATGATTCCTCTTTCTTGAGTGTGATTACCACTGGTGTAGAGTAAGAACTTTGGCTAAGAATAATAATGAAAGCCTCTAACATTTCTTCAACCATATGCTCAATTTTACTCTTCTGGGCATAAGGTTATAGTTTAAGGCCTGATGTTAGGAGGAACACTCCCAAGAATTAAGTGAATAACATGATCATGATCGTGAGTGGGTGGAAGACCTTAGGAATATCTTCAAATACTTTGAAATTCTTATCAATGATCCCTTGGGTATATAGGGGAATAGATGGCTTATATGTTTGAACATATAGTGAGAATAATTGTACAATTACACCTTGATGCCCCCTTTTCAATAATTTTGTCATGCCATTAGAGCTTAACACGTTACTAGGTTTCCCTGTGATACCTCTTAACTCAAATTCCTTTCCTTACAATAAAACTTTTATGAAAAATTATTGAAAATTAAAATCCATAATTCCCAATGATTGTAACCATTATACCCCTAGTACGACATTAGCACCACCCACTGGTATAGAAATCATTGGACTATTAATTACATATTCCCGCATTGTAAGATTGATCTTATGGAGATTTCCTGAGCAATTGATAGTTCCTCCATTTTCAATCATTAATTGAAACTCTAGCACTGGATATATAAAGCAATTGAGAGCTTTGGCTAATTTACAGTGAATGAAATTATGAGTACTACCATAATCAATTAGCACTATTACCTTTTTCTTTTTGATATATCCTTTGATATTGAGGGTTTTAGGAGTGCTAATTCCAACCAATGCATGACATGATATGGTGGGAGTCATCTGGTCAGAAGAAATTTCTTCTACATATTCATCTTGAGATGGTTCTTGTTCTTGTTCTTCTTCCTCTTCACAATATATGTAGAATAATTTCTTCTCACCGCACTTATGTCCCTTATTGTACTTGTTGACACAATTAAAGCATAAACCTTTTTATTTTCTTTCTTCCAATTATTGAGGTGTCAACCTTGTAGGTTGATTTGGTTTAGAAGAAGGAACATAATTCCCTTGATAGATGTTAGGGGGGTCCTTCTAGTAGTCATAGCCATATTTTTACTTTCAATATTTCTCGCCACATTGAATGCATTCTCCAATGATTTGGGTTCCAAAAGGAAAAACTCATGTTGAATGTTATCCTTTAAATATGATATGAAGACATCAATCAAGTGATCATATCGAATATTCGTTAACTTTATATTCAATCTTTGGAAGTTCTCAATGTTCTCCACAACTGAACCCTTTTTCTTGATATTTATCAATTGGATGAAGAAGGTATTGATCCTTGTATCATAGTGTGTTATCATTTCTTCCGTGAAAATTGTCCAAGTGACAAGTGAATTGTGAGAACAAAGACATTGATACCACACAAACTGATTAGGTTCTAAATACAAGGACACAATTCGTACCTTTTGTATGTGTGGCACATCATGTAGATCAAAGAAATGATTCATATGGAGTATCCATGTGATTGGATCCTTTCCATCAAACTTCCTCATATTTAACTTAGGAAAGTGGTTGGTCTTCAACCCAAAGTTGGAGTTTCTCAAGTATTGATTCATCTTCCTTGTGTCCTCATCATGCATTTCATGGGATACATTGTCACTTTCAGGTGGCCTCTCTATTAGCAAAATTTTCAACCCTTCCATGATCTCCCCTTTTAATACTTCCATATTAGTATCCATCATCACTTCCATCTTAGCTTTAGTTGAATCCATCATCTTTTGTAGTTCATATTTGGTTAATGCCTTCTTTTGTAAATCATCTATGTCCCTGCACATTTCTTCACCTTCATCAAGAGTCCAAGTAGAACTGTCTAAGGGATTATTTGGTGTAGAAGTTCCCTTTTTTGGTGGAATGATGGCCAATTATCACTGCAAGGTAGGAATTCCTAATTGGCTTAGGTAGAGGTGCTCATAGACAAGGTAGTGTCAGGTGTTATATCTCTCTGATTTATATGTGGGGTCCAATAATAGTACTTGACCCAATATATTAGGGAACTAACTAAGTAGTATTGACCATGCTCTTATATGTACTATCCAACTACCCAGGTACTAGAGAGTGATCTCCCTAAGTGTTTTTATTGGTGTACTATAGCAACAAGATGACCAAATGGTTTATTTGGTTGGTCTTAGAATTATAGGGGGTCTCCCGATATATGACAGGTACATGGAAGATAAAATCTATAGTATTTTTTTCTAATTTTCAACTGTTTGAAAGGGGCCTTATGATATACTCTAGGTACGTGGAAGAACCGCACTATCCCCGGGTTGTAGCGCTAACAAGTAACAACATATCATACATTTAGAGATGTCAGAATATGTATGTGTTATCAATCCAAAAGTCGCTCTAGACTGTAATCAGGTGAGCTTGGTAAAATCAAAGATTATGAAAATAAAGTTGATTTTTGAAATTATGAGAGAGGTAGGGCTGAAAACTATCTTCTTGACTTGACCAATCATATGAATCTATCCCAGCAAATCATCTTCCATATGCAGAAAAATAGATCATCTAAAAGCAATGTTTAGACCTTCAAGGCTTTCAAGTGGAAGAATTTTATGAGAAAACATAGAACTGCAAACAAAAAGACATGTAAATCCTTTTCAAGCATACTATTTGTACAGTAGAAGAAGAATCATAATCTGGAAATCCATTTTAGAAGAGATTTAGCAACACACAGGGTAGAAGATCTCAAAAGATCCTCCTAAGAATCCCTCTCACACTTGTTGTTGAAGAAGAACAAAGATTAAGAGTCAAAACAAATAAAAACATAGCTAAACATCACTCTCTTCTGCAAATGAATTCTTAACATATAAAATGATAAGACAAGCCATCTTCAAAATAATTCTATCAAAGTACAAAAACAGAGCCTCTAGGCCTCCCTTGGCTCATGAATCCCCTTATACAAGAGATATTTCATTTTTTAAATATACAATAGCATCCAAATAAAATAAGGAGGTCGAATCCCATCTCCTACATTGGATTCTAAGCCTAGGATATAGGTGACAACAATCAAAGAGACAAAAATCCAACAAATTGCTGATTTTCAGGAATTTGTTGGAAGTCATTAATAAAATGTCTCCACCTCATTGCATGAGGCCTTTGTTGGAGCTAAATATTAGGTGAATGTGTCCCTTGGCATCTAAAAGATCCTTGAGAAGTCATTCTAAACCTCCTTGACATGTGGAAACCTCCCAACAAGGCGAATATCAAAATCATGACCACTACAGGAAATTAGTACACAGCGCCACTGTGCAGAGTATGCAGCGCCTACTTCTATATCCAATATCTCTTAAAAAAAAACACATTTTGAAAAAATGAGAGGGGTTTTTGTTAATTGGAATTATATGAAAAAAAACCTCCTCCTTTTTTCAAAAATACATTCTCAACTGCTCGTAACCCAAGTCTTAAATTAGTGACTCAAAACTGGCAGAATAACTTTGCACAATTCAGCCTTTGCCAGAATATTACGCAACACCTATAGGTAGTGCCCAACTGTGTTTCACCTATATGCAGATTTTGTTCTCTATGAAATATTACACAACACATTTACGTAGCGCCACTTACCCTGCTTCTGCATAAATCCATAGGTGGTTTTGAAGCCTGGAACCTTGTGAGAGTGTTTTCAATGCTTGTTCTTGACACTTGGCACCTCAACCAATCTTGTGCTAACAGTATGTACCTAAAAATAACTAAGATTATCCAAAATTTATGTGATACTCTTTTTATCCCACTTTATTCAACTTTTTTAATCACCCCAATTGAATCTTCTGGCCAAAATATATTGAAATTTCAAAAAAAAGAAAACACACCTTTTAAAACCCTGAGTTGGAGACTATTATGCTAGTCGAAATTTCTTCTATTGTAGCTATGAAATTTCAGCCCTTATGAGTCTAAATTTTCTTCCTAAGGTATCCTGATGTGGATTCTTTCAAACCCCATAGGTTAGACCAATATTGGATTCTCCAAGAGGATTTTATGATAATTTTCCTAAGATGTGTTGATTTTCTCCTTTTCAGGAGAGCAAACGTTTACAACCTGTTGTGTGTCATTGTATTCACTTCTGAACTTGAAATTTACACCAGTAAAAATTTGATATGTACCCTAACAAATGGAATATATCTCATTCAATTTGGAGGTTTGTAGCTTCAGATATAATATTTTTCCCAAGAACACTTGTTTTAGACAGAAATCTGGACCAGCCAAAAACCCCAGTTTCCTCAGAGAATAAATTTCAAAGTACAGAGAATCAAGGGATGAAATTTGTACACACGATACTTCCTGATAATTCCTTACTACTATAAAAATTTCAGAAATTGAAGCTGAGATGAAAAAATTGGGAGCGGAAATGACAAGAAGACATGTTTCATACTAGTTTCAAGACTAGTCAAAAACCCTAACTTGAACATAATGTTTATCCAAAAATATAATGAACCAAGATATGAAATTTGGACCCACATTATCTCTATATGTATCCTATACACCATATAAATTCTAGATCATGAAACCTTCCAGAAAAAAGGTTGTAGCAAAAATTCCAAGAAGACTTGTTTTGAAGAAGCCAGTCTTGAGGATTGTCTAGCTCTGATACCAAATGTTAAGAACCAAATATCAAAATAGCATAAAAAACCTTAGAATAAGTACTCCATGCCTTGAAAAAGAGATAAATTTTGATAATAAGCCTCTTCGATGGGGAAACCTCCTTATACATCACAAGAATGCACAATTACAAGATGATTCCAAATGAAAAGGTCTCCTTGGTATATATAGGAGACTAGGAGGTACAATTACAACTAATGGACCCAATCCGACATAAATAAAATAAAAATAATAATGTAATATGCCCCAAATAAGGGGAAATTTTCCATGATTTAGGGCTTAACAAAAATGCATCAGTGTGTCTGTATATACAAAGTGCACCGATGTGATAAATTAGGAAAGGCACCAAAGAGTGACCTTTATCTTCACCTCCACAAAGAAAAACCTCCACTCAATTTAATTGGAGATATTTTCATTTGTATTTTGTCAATTAAATTGGTTGTCAATGTGTTTTTTTTAATAAGTGCATCGATGCACTTTAAAATGTATAGTTCATCAAAATATACAATGAAAAATTGAGTGGCAATTTCATTTTTCTAAATGTATGTGTTTATAAATTAGAGACACCAAAGAGTGACCTCTATTGTTTCCTCCAAAAAATTGTGTACTAAGAATCCCATAGAGAGGTGTTCATTCATGGCCTCAAAATGCCATGATCTCATACATGAGAACAAATAGATGCAACAAATAATCTGAGATATTGGATGGAAGTTCATGAAGATTTAAAAGCTAAGGCATGATGAACACAACCTATGAGATATCAACAACAAAATCAACGATCTGATCGGGGAAAAAGGGCATTGGGAAGATCATACTGTGGAGCTTGGTTTTACTAATTATGTCAAAGTAGGGGCCAAGATGATGGACTTGTAAGGGAAACATATTGATGTGTTTGGTGCCATTGGAAATGGCCCCTATTACAAATACTTCAAAACTGTGAAATTCCTCCCCAACATCAAAGAGTTATTTGATAATCCCCCCAAGGTGAAGAAGAGGAGGTCTAGGTATGATATTTACAACAGAATTGATGTCATTTATTATGGCTACAGGGATCAAAAGGATGCTATCTTAGAGAAATTCGAGCAACATGTAGAGGAGGATATGTGGACCAAAGCATTGAGGGAATGGTAGAGGATAAAGTGTATGTCAAGAGGAAGGAAAAGTTGATGGTTAAGAGTGGAGAGGTCATTTCCATTGAGCCAATACTATTCAAGGAAGAGGAGGATGTGGAAGAAGAAATGTAAGAGAAGGAAAAGGGAAACCAACAATAGAGAGAGAGAGAAAAAAATTCCCATGTGCCCCTTATAGATGAGAAATAGATCGAGTGCATGTTTGTGGAGAAGAAGAAACATCAACTTCTTAGTAAATACATGAGTGAGGATTTCACAGATGAGCAATTCAAGGCCATGGAAATGTTTAATATTCAATGATAAGGTATGTTGGTGAAGTTTATAGATCATTAGTGTTTTTTTCAAATTTTCTTCTTAACTTCTATTAAATATACATTATTGTCCTTAGTTCATTCTTGATATTGATAGAGTATTATAATTAAGACATTTTCCAGGGTTCCTTTCTTGCTATGATATGCCCCATGGAGGGGAAAAGGTGTGCATTTGTTTTCAAAGGAAAACCATGTTTGGATTCCTCCTCCTCTCTAGAATATCTGGATGGGGAGAGAGGATCAACTATTAACCACAATAGTGGCTCGTAATTCTAAGAGACTCCACTAGCTTTGAACATAATAATTATTTGCTAACTTGGTTGAAATATGAGCAATTTTTACCTCCACAAAATTTTTAATTACAAAGGTTTTAATTTTTACTAAGAATCCTAAGGAGAGGTGTTTTATCTTGGCCTTAGAGTTTCACAATATCACAAAGGCAGAAAAATGGATGTAATATATAATCCGAGTGATTGGAAGGAAGGTCATGGAGATTCAAAACCCAAGCCTCGTCAAATACTACCTCCAAGACCTTAACAATGAAATCAACAAAGTGGCATTAGGAAGTTGAGATCGTAGAGATTAGTGGTCCTAATCATTCCAAAGTAGGGGCCAATATGATGGATTTGGAAGGAAATGAGGTTGATGTTCCTAGTTCCATCAGTAAGGGCCTCAATTAAAAATACTTTAAGGATATGAAATCCCTCACCAGTGTCAAAGATATTTTCGATAAGCTCCTCGAGGAGAAGAAGAGGAGGTCTAGGTCTGAGATTTACAAGAAAATTGATGTCAATTATTATTGCTATAGGGATGAAAAGGATGGTATCTTGGAGAAATTCAATAAACACACAAAGGAGATGTGAGCCAGAGCATTGAGGGAGTGGCAAAGGATCGAGTATGTGCACTAAATTCTGAGAGGCATCGAAAAGTGACCTATTTTTTTTACCTCCGCAATGTAAAACCTCCATAAAATTTAAATTTCATAGGTTTTCATTTGTAAAAACAATCCCAAGGAGAGGTGTGTATTCATGGCCTTAGAGTGTTGTGATCTTGTAGAGGTAGAAAAAATGAGGAAGCATATAATCCAAGATATTGGATAGAAAGACTTGGAGATTTAGAACCTGGGCCTTAGAAAATACCACCTTTGAGACCTCAATGATGAAATAAACAAGAAGTTAAGGGAAAAGGGGCATCGAGAAGCTTGTATCGTAGAGCTTGGTGATACTAATTATGATAAAGTAGGGGCCAATAATATAGACTTGGAAGGGAATGACGTTGATTTTCTTAGTGCCACCATCAAGGGTGTCGGTTGCAAATACTTCGAGGCTATAAACTTCCTCCCCAATGTCAAGTAGCTATTCGATAAACCCCCTAAGGTGAAGAAGAGGAGCTTTAGATATGATATTTACAAGTGAATTGATGCAATTTATTATGGCTATAGGGATACTAAGAACAATATCTTAGAGAAATTCTAGTGGTTGTAAGGTACCAGGTCTATTATATTAGCATAAAAGAGAAATAATGAAACTAATAACACCAAGATAGCAACAAAATATGGAAATAGTGTAGAAATAACAAAGGAACAACAAATTATATGGAACCATAACACTAGAATTATACCTTTATTGATAGGAAACAATGTTCACTTTCCTCTTCAAGGGGGAAACCTCCAATAGAGTAGAGATCTATTACGATAATTCTTCAAGACAAAAATCTCATACACTCTACTCATATTTATACTAAATACATCTATCCAAAAGAAAAATCTAGAGGAAGATCCTTCTAGAAGCAAAATTTTCTATTAGGTCTTCTTACATATGAATTATTCCTCCTTATTGCTAGGACTTATTAATATTTACCTTTATTACATAGAAATATATTATTCTACCCACTTGATGGGTTAGGGAGGATAGGTCCCTAACATGCCCTCCCCCTTAAAATCATCATTTTCCTCAAGGATGGAGATGAGGAAATTGCTGCAAAATTGTAACTGGCTCCCAGGTGGCATCTGTTGGAGTTGTATCTTTCCACTGAACTAACACTTCCTTGATGGTGTTCTAATGAAGATGATGCTCAAGTTGGTATAAAACTACTTGTGGCTACAACCAGATGGATCCTTCTTCATCTAACTCGGGAAGGTTGGTTTGAGTTTGGCACTTATTTCCAATCACCTTCTTTAAACAAGAGACATGAAAAACAATATGGAGCTTATAAGGACTGGGAAAAGATAAATGATAGGCCATATGTCCCATGTGCTTGAGAAATATATAAGGACCATGACATTTGGGTGCTAGTTTCTGACAATGTTCAGCCTTGAGTGAAGTTTTCTTATAAGGTTGTAGTCGAAGAAATGCCTGGTCTCCTTCAACAAATTGACTTTTTGAGCGACCTTGATCTACTTTTTCCTTCATGTGGTTCTGAGCCATGACCAAATTATTTTTGAGTGTACTGAGAATAACCTCTCAAAATGTAAGTCTTTGTTCAATTGCCTGGACCTTCGAGACACCTAGCATGTAGGAGATAATGGAAGGTGGCTTTTATCCATATACTGCTTCAAAAGGAGTCATGTGAGTAGTTGTATGGCAAGAATTTTTGTACCACCATTCAGCTAATGGTAACCATTGAGCCCATTGATTTTGCCTATCAGAGGAAAAACACCTCAAATATGTCTCCAAACACTTGTTGACAACTTCAGTTTGACCATCATTTTGGGGATGACATGTGGTGCTAAGATGAAATTGGGTGCCCCGTAGCCTGAACAGTTCTTTCCAAAATTTTTTGGTGAAAGTGGGACCTCAATAAGAAACAATAGAATGAGGCGTTCCATGAAGGTTGAAGACATGATCCATGAAAAATTAATCCATAGTGGATGTAGTAAATGGGTGTTGAAGAACATAGAAATGAGCATACCTAGAAAGACAATCAATGACCACCACGATGACTAACTTAATTCCTGATTTAGCTAATCCCACAATAAAATCCATAGAGATGTCCCTCCAAATAGCGGGTGGAATCAGAAGCAGTTGTAATGTGCCATGAGCTTTGATTGTTTCTCCCTTCTTGTGTTGACAAACATCACATTTTTCCACAAAAGTGTGAACGTCCTTTTTCATACTATCCCCAAAAAAAGAACGTTTGACTCGGTCATAGGTTTTTGTAAACCCTGAGTGCCCAATGGTGGGTGTAGAATGAGGCTCAAAAATCACCATGGATTTAAGTTGTGACTATTTACTTAAATACAAACAACCCTTGTAGAGAAGGTCATCATTGTGCCAAGAGTACCCTGGTGAAAATGGATATTTGGCTTGCAATTGTTGGATCAAATGAAAATTTTTAGGATCTTAGAGGAATTCTTGCTGAACAACTTGGAGCCAATTTGGTACAATTAAGGAGAGGGAGAAAAGGGACCCTTCATCTTCATATTTTTGTGAAAGAGCATCAACAACCACATTTTCTTTGCCTTTATTGTAAATGATCTCATAATCATATCCAAAGAGATTAGTCACCCATTTTTGTTGCTTCGGGGATGAAGGTCGTTGCTCCATAAAATATTTGAGGCTTTGATGATTTGTCTTAATTTGTAAGCATTGCCCCAAGAGATAAGGGCACCTGAGATCCACGACATGCAAAATAACCAACATTTCCTTTTCATAGATGGATTGGCCCAAATGGCGTTATGATAATTGTTTGTTGGTAAAGGCCAAAGGTCTGCTCTCTTGCACAAGGACTGCTCAAATTCCTCTCCTGGAGGCATCACATTCCAGGAAAAAGGTCTTTGTGAAAGAAGGAAGGGCCAAGATCGGAGTAGTGCACACAATCGCCTTCAAGGCTTGAAAGGCCTGATCAGCTGCTGGAGTCCAAGCAAAAGAATTATTTTTAAGGAGAGCAATGAGAGGCATCACAATCTTTCCATAATTCTGAACAAACTTGCAATAATATCTTGTTAAACCCAAAAAACCACGCAAGATTTTGATAATCTTGGGGCGAGGCCAATCCTGCATTGCTTCAATCTTCTTAGGATCCACCTGGACACCATCCTTGCCAAAAATATGACCAAATTACTCAACTTCCAAGGCACCAAAGGCACATTTAGAGTGTTTGAGGAAAATTTGGTGCTGAGAGAGTAGATGGAGAGCTTGATTCACATGGGAAATATGGGATTGCCAAGTTTTACTATAGATGAGAATATCATAAAAAAAAACAAAGACAAAATGATGGATAAAAGGAAATAAGACATGATTCATGAGGCTTTCAAAGGTGGAGGGGGAATTACACACACCAAAGGGCATGACCAAGAACTCATAGTGACCCTCATCAGTTCAAAAGGCAATCTTGGGGATGTCATATTATTTCATACGTATCTGGTGGTATCCATAATGCATATCAAGTTTAGTAAAGTACTTATCACCACTTAGCTCATCCAAGAGATCATCAATGACATGAATGAGAAACTTGTCCTCGATGGTGAGTTTATTGAGGGCATGAAAGTCAGGACACATGTGTCAAGTACCTTCTTTCTTGAGTACCATGACCATAGGAGAAGATTAAGGGATGGTACTAGGTGGATAACACCTGCTTGGAGCAATTCTTGCACTATATTCTCAATTTCATTATTTTGGGAAAATGGATGACGATAAGGGAGAAAATTTGGAGGAAGAGAGCCAGGAACAAGGGGGATGGAATGATCATGAAAACCATGAGAAGGCAGAAGTCCATGAGGAGTGGAAAAAACATCTTGATGTTTGGAAATGATATCTTGGAGGTTAGGATGCACAAAGTGTGTCACAACCGCTTGAATGGAATGGAATTGAGAAATAATACCAGAGTGGACTTTCCTGAGGAGTTTTTCCATGCAATGGGAACTGATGATCTCAAGAGAACCAACTGTGAGACCATGGAATTGATACTGTTATCCCGCTTGTTGGAATTGCATGGTTAATTCCTTAAAATCCATAATAATGGGACCCAAAGTACACAACCATTCAACACCTAGCACAATGTCAAAATTTCCAATGTCAATGGAAAACATATGATATTTCAAGTGGTAATGTCCAATTTGAAGACGTACACTTTCACAATGCCCACCACAATTCATCGACCCACCATTGGCTATCATGATTTCAAAATTATTGACATCACAAATATAGCAATTGGTTTCCTGGGCAATGTGACGATGAATAAAATTATGGGTGTTACCACTGTCAATAAGGATGATGACCTTCCTATGCTTAATATACCCAATGATCTTGAGGGTTTGTGGAGAAAAGAAGCCAATGAGGGCATGCAAGGAAATGAGTGCATCAACTTCAGTTGGGTTAGTGGGATCCTGGGTAGCATAAGGAAGGGAAGGCTCTTAAACAAGGGGAATTTTCACATATTCTTCAGGAACATCTTCAAAAATGGCCATAAAACGTTTTTGTTCCTTACACTTGTGCCCAACAAAATATTTTTCATCACAATTATAGCAAAGACCCTTCAGTTGGTGTTTATCCATTTCATCCCTAGTTAATTTCTGGACCTTGAGGGGAGTGGAAGGGGGGTTAGGATTAGTGGTTTGAGGGTGAGGAACAAAAGAGGGTTTTTTGTTCTAGGAAAAAACAACTTGTTGGGCTTCTTTGACATGTTTAGTAGATTCCAACTAACTCTGAGGGAAGGCCATGAGGACTTGGGATCGGATTTTATCCTTTAGGCCACTGATAAATCATTCGCAAAAGAGTGCATCTGACATTCCCTCGGTTCAAAAGGAAAAATTTCAAAAGAATTTATAGAGTCTTCAATTGTGCCTGATTATTTCAACTTGGTCAAATGACTAAGATAATGGGTATCGGTGTCAAAGAGGACATAGATCTCTGCAACAAACTGGGTCAATGAAATATACCCCTGACGTGAAGTTTTATGCCATTTCCATCGTTCAAGATCTAGATAGAGGACAACATAGCGAAGTTTGGCCAACTCATCAGTAATACCATGCAGAGAAAAATAATGCTCCATTTGAGTGACCCAACCCATGGGATTGGACCCATCAAATCATTGACCTCAATGTGGGGAATATGGGGGTCACGATGAAAGGAGTTAGATTGAAAATGCAAAGAATGAGAGGAACCAACAACATCTGGTTGGTCTGAGGAGGAAGGACCCGGAGTGTGGTTCAACAACTGGTTGACATCAGACTAGAGGGTGTTAAATTGGCTCATGAATTTAGCCTCCATGGTGTCAAATGTGTGCTAGACTTGGGTCTCTAATTGTGAAAGGTGGGAATTGGTAGAGTCAATATCGTATGTCACTTGTTGGATGGATTCCTTAGCTTGATTGATGGAATCTTGTAGGTCTTGGTTGCGAGTGTTGGCCATTTGGAGAGGGAGAGTGCGAGTAAGGGAAAATGGATGGGTGGGACCACAAAAAAGGACTTATAAGTGATAGATACCACGATGATCAAGGAGAAAAGGAGAATATAATGGGATAGGAAAAAAAATAGGGAATTTGGGAATGGGTTGGGTCCACTGAAAAAAAAAAAGGCTTAAAAATGAAACATATGACTGTGATCAGGGAGAAGAGGGGAATCCAATGGGATGAATCCCAAATATGTGTGCTGGTGGGACCACTATACTTTTGTTCTTTTTTTATTTTTTTTACTCCTGTTGAGTTATAATATGAGTTGAAGAATACTGTAGTGTTGAAATGCTCATGTTCTTAACATGAAGAAATATGCAGTAATTTCAAAACCATAATGTAGGAGGCACAATTGTGCAGCATTAATAGGTATTTTCTGGACTGTTTTTGTTTCCTTCGCAAGGGTTCTACAGAGAAGGTTTTTTTATGTGTTATTTTTCTGTGATATACGTGCAGGGTCCAAGAGTAGTCTTCAGCCCAATATCTCAGGTAACCAACTAAGGAGGTTAGATCGTTCCCATAGCTATATTACCCGACTACACAGGTACTAGAGAGTATCTTGCTAAGTGTTGTTCTCGGTGGCACTATAGTAGTCAGACGTCCATTCAGTTTATCTATAGAGGGCTTTAGAAGATCTAGGTCGATCCTTATATAGGTGTTACCTGATGCACTACCACTCGAAGGGGTACCAACATGGGTTACAAGGGTGGCCAATAGATGTGCGCTTAAGTACCACTTGTATTTATTGCATTTATTACTCCCTGACTATGGTTTTATGCACGTAACAACATATCTCCTTAGCTTTAAGAAGCCGAAATACGTATCTATCCTCAAAAAAAAATTAACCTACAATTTTCTACTGAGGAAAGTGCTCTGATACCACTTGTAAGTTACCAGGTCTATTATATTAGTAGAAAAGAGAAATAATGTAAATAATAACACCAAGACAGCAACAAAATACAGAAATACTACAAATATAATAGAGGAACAACAAATTATATGAAACCACAACACTAGAATTATACCTTTATTGATAGGAAACAATGTTCACTTGCCTCTTTGAGGGGGAAACCTCCAACATAACAGATCTCTATTACAATAATTCTTAATTACAAAAATTCTCATACCCTCTAGTCCTATTTATACTAAATTTATCTATCCAAAATAACAATCTAGAGGAATATCCTTCTAGAAGAGAAAACTTCTATTAGGTCTTCTTACATTTGACTTATTCCTCCTTATTGCTAGGCCTTATTAATATTGACTTTTATTACATGGAAATATATTATTCTACCCACTTGAGGGGTTAGGGAGGTTAGGTCCCTAACAGTGGCCCAAAGAGGAGCATATGTGAGCTATATAACTAAGGGAGGGGAAGAGGATCAAATCCATGAACTAAATTATGAGAGACGTCGAAAAGTGATCTTCGTTTTTTCCTCCGCAAAGAAAACCTTAGCAAAATTTTAATTTCAAGTTTCGCATTTGTACATTGTCAATTAAATTTATTTCTGATGTGTTTTTACATAAATCGTGCACCGATGCAATTTTTAAACTCTATAACATACTAAAAAAATAAGTTACAAAAAAATAGTGTGGGAATTTATCATCAATGTGCTGAAATATATAGTGAAAAAATGAGTAGGAATTTCATTTTTCTAAATGTATGTATTTATAAATGAGAACCCTAATCATTATTTCATTATTTTGTCAAAATTTAGAGGGGATATTTTTGCAAGAGAGATTTACCAGTAAAGACTTTTGAGTCGGTAGATTTTTTTGAAGAGACAAATTCGTAAGGGATCACCGTAGGTCACATAAAAATCTATAGAGGAGAAATTGTAGGTATGTGATTTCATTCTATTGATCATAGCAATATTTCCCCTTTTTTATTATAAAACAATTTAGTGCATTTTAAAAAAATAAAAGGGTTTCATAATTACCTTTGGTATTGGAATCCCTAACTTTCTTGTTGTTTCTCTTGGTTTATCTCTCTACATTTCACGAGTAGATTTTTTTCTATAACATATACTTATAGGGTTTCCTTACTTGTGTATGAATAATTTTGTATCCATTGCAATGGAACTGCTCATTTCATTGGATCACAAACCCTATCGCAGTCTGTTTTCTTTAAAAAAATGTTTTTGTGGGTACACACTATAAATGAACAATGCATTGTTGTGCATCTTCGTATCAATTGAACTATTGAGTTCAAAATGTCAATAATAATTGCACGGTAATCATATAGAGATGCATATACATATGTTTAATGCTCTAGTACATATACATATGTTTAATGCACCAGTGCATGATATTTTATTATATGCATCAAAATCTTATTTTGTAAAAAAATATTTCATAATTTGTATATTTCATGATTCCTAGTTTTTTTTTTTTATAGAAGATAGTCGATAGAAGTTCAAGGAAAACAAATTATTGTAGTGAGTGCAATGGTAGCTCATCACAACAAGAGAACAAGGAAAGTTATTTAAGTTTTATTAAACACTTGATATATTTGAATTATCTCTATGTTTAAATTAATGATGTGTATTGGTTAAGGTTTGTCATGCAAAGCAAAACATTGAAGAAACTCAATAAGATTGTCCGCAATCCGAGTGAAAAAATGTATAAAATAGTTATGGAAATGTTGAAAAGAGAGGAATTAGGTGGATCAAAAGGTAATTAACATGAAGTTTTTCTTTTACTTTTTAGTATAGATGAATTTCTTAACATTAATCGTCAACATGTTTTAAACACTCGATTTCACATTTTTTTAATGTTGTGAAAAGACCAATAGAAAGGGAACGGGATGTTGTCTTAAGAAGATAAAAATTATGAAGGATGTAAATGATGATGACTTGGTCCTCAGTTCATCTAGAGCAGTGTTGGATTTTAACAAGAGGGGATTTTTTTTTATAAAACTATGAGGGATATAGTGGAAAGAACGTATAGACGTACTTTTCACTTACAATACACAAATCAACCCAATGAATCTAAGAATCAGGTTATATAAAAACTACAGGATCAAGTGTCTCCAGAGCAATGGTCAATGAGACCTGTGAGATTTGCAATCGAAAAAACTTACAATAACAAAAAATAATCATTTAAAAAGTATTATTACTAAACATGTTTTCTATAATATGTCCCCAAAATTACCAAATTAATTTTTTGCTAAATTTACATTCATATCGATTTAAAGAAAAAAAATGAAATATTTTTTTCATTTTTTCGGAAAAAGTATGCAAATGAGAGGGAAACCAATACATTTTGGTAGGTATGTCCAAAAAAGTGTACACGGAGATGGTAAAAGAAATGAACATAATTTCATCGTAGGAAGAGACATGCCAAAACAAAGTGGATCATAGGTATGCAATCATTGATTTATTCTTTTATGTACATCAAATTTAATTATCACATGATATACTAATTTCCAATTGCTTTGTTGCATAAAAAAAAAATGGTACCAATTTAACACATAAGATAGGATGACGAGGAAGAAAAGGGTTGACTACAAAATTTGAGAGTACTTATATTTTCATCCTTACTTATGATTTCATATTTTTTGTGATATTTATATTTAAATAATTAATTTACACTCATGTATGGATCTCTTTTAATAGGTGCTAACATACAAAGAAGAGCCAACTAAAGAATTGATCAAAATTGGGTTAAGTATGGATTGTGAGTATATGTTGAAGTGTCAAGTTTTAGTTGATCAATTTGTAAGTAGCTATGTTGTTTAACTTCCCTTACTTTATAATTAATGGAACAACAAAAAACCTTATATTAATTATATCAACTATGCTTTGTCATTTCATTTTAAACATATAAGAAAAAAAGTATGGTCTACATCCAATAGAAGAAATTTTGAGAGATGGCATGCAACATGGCTTCGAAAGAATGTGTATTGCTTATGAAACAATAGCCACTATGATATGTTTTTTTATTTATGAAATCATGTATATTCTACTATATAAATGTAGATATTCTCGTTACACTTTATTTCTATGTTTGTAGATGGAATATGAAGAAGTGGAACATCTAAAACAAGTCGATCAAGAACACATTGGGTTAAATAACAAAATTAAAATATCACCTACAAGTGATGAAGAAATGAGGCATGCACACAACTCGAGCGATGGCATTAATTCAAGTGATGAACGATAATCAATATAAATCAATTTTGTTGCAAGTTGTATCCTTTGGAATATTTGTCTATGAAAACCAAGGATTTTATTTAATGTATTTTGACATGTTGTCCCAATCACATGAGGGAATGTTACCAATAAGTGTAACAATTACATACTGGTTGCATTTTTATTATTGTATACCTTTACATTGTCCCATTTTGTATGACAATGGGTCACTTATTCATATATAATAAAATGGGTTTCTTATTTTATTGCATTGTCAAATGCCGTAAATTGTTGTGTTGTTGATTAACTAATTTATGAACGATTTACATTGTTACAAATAACAAATGTGTAATCCATTAGATAACACATCAATGCAATCATTATATCAAAACGCAATAAAAAAATATAAAATTAAATATTATT
>JASDQU011176205.1:8643-20233 GCA_032191745.1 Picea mariana
AGAGGCCAAGTACACATCCCCTCCTTCTTCCTTGGAGGTATTTTCTTCTCTAGAAGAAGATTCTTTAGATCCCTTCTTTTTCTCAACTTTGGATCTACATTTCTTCTTGTAGTGCCCTTCTTTTCCACACCTCCAACATACCCTTAAAAAATTTCCAGGAGATTTAGATCTACCCTTAGACTTAGATATCCCACTTGAGAAATTAGATCTGTGTTATGTCCTTCCATATTCTTTCATCTCATCTCCTCCGATAACAAGGATGAGACCACATTCTTTTACCTATGGCCACAACCAGACTATCCCATGAGTCTAGTAAAGAACACAACAAACAGATACATTTATCTCCATCTGAAATTTTAATCTCAACAGATACTAACTGACTTACCATAGTATTGAAGGCATTCAAATGCTCTACCACCGAGTCTCCATCTCTCATCCTCAAGTTATACATCTTCTTTCTCAGGAACAGTTTATTTACCAAGGACTTAGACTGATACAACTTCCCCAACTTTTCCCATAAATCCTTGGTTGTAGCTTCCTCTGACACATTCAGTAATACTAAATTGGAGAGACACAGTTGGATTGTGGTCTTTGCCTTCTGATCCATCTTTTTCCAGTCATCTACAAAAGTTCATGTAGGTGCAGTACCTGGATATACCGTGATCCACTGATTTCTATCCACCAAAAGATATTCCATCTTGAGCTTCCACAGATCAAAGATTTTCCTATTAAACTTCTCGATCTCCATCTTCAAATTGCTTTCAATTCTTTTCACCTAAAAAACAATATCGCAAATCTCCCACTGTAACAAGGCTTATCACAGTACCAAGACAAACCCTTGACCACAAAGGCATCCCCCTTAAGCCAATAAAGATTTGATACCAAATGTAAATTCTAACCTTGTACAATGTCTACTGTAAACAGATATTTAGAAAAGATACAATGGCAAATACAAACATTACACAGAGATTTTTCCCCTGGAAACCCAAACCGGTAAAACCAACATATATTATATTCGTTCATTGTGTTACATTGTTTATAATACAATATACATATAGGAGCCAAAAACATCCAAAACCCTAAACCAATGACCTGGATTAGTCCAAAAACCTAATTCCTTAACTGGAAATAGAAAACCATCGGCAAAAACCATGTGCCGAAAAACCACCTAAATACATGACATGTTTCCTGAGGTAGGTGTCACATTTCCCGAGGCAGAATATAACACATACCCTTGCAAAGAATATAACACATGCCCAACACAAGAAAACATATAATAGTGGGATAACTATAGTATTCCAAGTCATTAATGTTTCCTCTAGGAGTCATAGACATCCCTAAGAATCTAAAAATAGATATTATGGGTATTTGGATAATATACTTGAGTGTGACTTTAATTCCTTCAAATTAGTTATATTTGACATCAAATGGTATAGGTTACGAATGCATTAATGAGACAAGGAAATAATTTTTATTTAACACACCAATGCATTTCTGATTATTAAAACAACTATGTTTGAAATAGGACATGATCGCTATTTTTTTCCAAGACAATGTGAACATGTATTTTACTCAAAGGTTCTAGGTGAGAGGGATTGGTCATTTGTTTTTAGATATGATGCAAGAGGAAGGCCAATAAAATATACTATAGAGGAAGAATATGATATTGAAGAAGAATATGATGCACCAGAGATAGATCAGGAAGATTGATCGATAGACAAAGAAGACAGATAATATGAACCAGGTGTAGGAGACAATGCAGTTCTTGATGATGATGTCGATGAAGATATGCTCAAAAATGGAATTTATGATGATGATGATATCATCAATACTTTTGAAACCATTTATGAAATGGAATATGATACTTATGTCGAGTTGGATGAATATCAAGAATATATAGAACAAGGATGATACAGATGTTGAGTTGGATGAGGTATGTAGCTATATGACGTAGACCCTCAACCCTTAGGCCGAGATCCGCTCAGGATCATTCTAAATCTTCCCTCCTGATTCTAATTGACTGTTTGATTTTCCCCACAAGGAATCCCTCACACACACGACGGTGTATCCACAGGTCCTTATGAGTATGCCCTGTATGATCAAATACAAAGCATCACTCAAATCTCCTGTCCTCAATAATATGATTGTGCCCCTTTCCAAATCAAGACTCTGGATTTCACGATTTCTGTTGTCGAGTTTCTAGCTCTTCAACCCACTGAAACCCAAAATGCTGAAACACTGAAATCTTCGGTCGCATCCTCCTGCATAGCTGTATCGTGTTTCGCAACTTTGAGAGTTCCAGAACAAAGAACCCCGACCTATTGTCTTCGTAAATACCAAAATGTCGAACCCTGATGTGTTCAGCAAAAGACTAGCTTCCAATGGAACCTTTTGTCGATTTGGAGTTTCGGACTTCGTGACTTCGTGAATCCTGATGCAAGGCTCCCATCTCTTCGACCTCCAAAACCCCGAAATGGTCAACGGGTATTGACGCTACCTTACAATGAGTACGTGCCACCTATATTCTCAATTGTCCTCGGTCTCTGACATGGATTCCTGCCACCTGTCACTCTTCCCGACTTTCGGGACTTGAACCAGCCTTCAACGATCGTTCCCTTACCACTTCGAAATCTTGAATTCTGAAATGGAACCTTCTACGGAATCAACAGCTAATAGCCTCCCTTTAGACCCGATGGCCCACGTTATTTCGGTCTTTCGGGTACTGGGACTTCGAGACTCTCGATTCCAAACCACTGTCTTCTTGGGTTCCCGAACCCCAAAACACCAAAATGTCGAAATGCCACTTCACCAATACTTCGTGTTTCATGACTTTGGGATTTCTTATGTGAAGTGCCCCGAATCCTTGTCAACGGGAATGTCGAAACCTTGATCCCCGAAATGCCGAAATGCCACTTCAAGGATATTCTGGGTTTCACAACTTCAGGGTTTTCAATGCAAAGGCCCCTGACTCCTTGTCATTAGGATCCCCGGTATTCTGAATCCTGAATTACCG
Organism: Picea mariana; assembly: GCA_032191745.1. NCBI lineage: Eukaryota > Viridiplantae > Streptophyta > Pinopsida > Pinales > Pinaceae > Picea > Picea mariana. Next base: position 11,657 of record JASDQU011176205.1, read on the forward strand.
AAATCCTGAACTTCTTCACTTAACAATTCTTTTCGCGATTTGGGAATTCTCCTCGGAGAATTCTGACCACTCGTTTCCTCCTTGACAGCTTCTGTGAAATGAACCAGTGTTCTTCCACTGGAACTTAACTTCTGCGAGACATTTTCAATCTCCGCCTCCCTTTGAGTACTTTCAAAGGTGCTGACCCTCCTGAGATTTCACTTGCAACTCAAGTCTCGAAAGGACTCCTGCGTGTACTCCTTGCAGCAGACTTTCAAATACTTCTAGGTATTTGATCTTTCGACTCTGTGCACCCTCTGCAACAAAAATATTTCACTCTTCAATCTTAGTTGATAAATTCTAAGACTTCAACTAGCCTGTGCACACCTTGCACGACTCTTGTGCTTCACCTGCACTTCTTCTGGAATGAGAACAATGGTATCTCTCCTGAGCTTTCTGAGATAAAACTCATACTCCTTGTCAATGCACACCTTGCAGACGTTTCACTGCACTCCTTGCAGGAACTCTCTCACTCAGGAAGAGAAACAATTGAAACTCATTCTCCCTCTCTCTCTCAGACTTCAAACATTTAACATGAAATCATACATACACAACATATCCTCATAACAAATGCATAACAGAGAGATTAAAACAACCATAAGAATACCATTCACCATGTATAAACAGAAAATGTCATAACACCATGAAATCTAATTCAAAGCTTCATATATTAATTCAACGTTCTTGTACATGGATTCTTCTTTTCAACTCTCAGCTATAACTCTCTCCTTCTATCATGTGCTAATGTGTTAATGATCTAAAGATACAAAGACAAGGGTGTCTATATCCATTTTCCATCCTATTCTTCTAAAATGTCTAATCTATTAATTCAAACCTACCTACTTTCATTAACTGGGCTTAAATGCCTTTTACATTGAAAGATGAGAGCAAATCGCTCACGATCTATTTACAACAGCCAGATGTAAATGCAAGTACACTTCTAGCTACTACATTAATATCTGCTTCTTAATTTTTCAAAAATATTTCAAAATGTGCAAAACGTGTGCTATGCTTTTCCCAACTGTCTTCCTCCTTCATGCTCACTTGGATGGCTACTTACGATGCTCCTGCATCACTATATATTTTAATTTGTATGAAATATTCTCTTTAAATAATTTACGTATGTGGGTTAATTACATGTTTTTAAGTTTTATGCCATTTTTTTATATCCTATGTTACATGTTGTTTATTATGTCAAACCTGGAAATAATGACCATAACATACATGCTAAACTAAAAGTATCATTTACAAACTCATGATTTCATTTACCTTAATTAATTTTTGTTTTGGTAGTTTCTATGCATGATTACTATCTTGCTTTCGATTATTTTATATTTTATAGATTGGGTATTGGGGAATTGAGAGTGATGTGAGGGGGAGGGGAGGGAACATAAGAGCTTCCACCTTCACGTGGTTGGCCTTTTTTAGTACAAAATAAATTATTCTTGAAACCAAGAAAAGGTCATTCATCTTTATACCATCATCGTAAATGTCATCATTGTTGTCATAGTATTGCAGGAACGACGTTTTGATGAACATGTTTTTCATTTCTATAACATATTCATCTAAATTGTTTGAAAACATGGGACTTTGGACCATGAGTTTGGTGGAAAGAATAAGGTGCTAGATGGGATTTCCTATTTAAATAATGATTAATTCGTACTAATATTCTTTATGGAGCAAAAAATTACTTTGATGAGAGAAAAAAACAAAGACAAAAAATAACTGATAAAACTTGTGCAATTTATCAAGAACTTATTTATCGACGATATTGCATGCCCTTTCATTACTATATGCGGGGATGTGCGTCTCAATTTTTTTTTAAAATAAACAACTAAAAGGCATTGTACTAGGACTAGACATGGGCAACAATGACCTGTGAATGGGGGCAACGTTGAAATTTTTTCAAATTTTTTCTGTATGCACTAAAATTTGACATGGATAGAATTTTTTAATGCCTTGATGATATGGGAGGGTTTCCAGGCTCAAATATGACTCACACACCCACTCTATATATCTGATATTGTCATCATTTCGTTTGAACTTTCTCAAATTAATGTCATGCATGGAACTCCCAACATACCCATCGTCATGGAGATGCTCTTTATATTCATCGTATATGTCATTCAAAACCAACATCATGCCAATTAGGCCCATGATTTTGGTGCTAGATGAGAATTCGTATTTAAATCATGATTCCGTACTAATGCTCTTTATGGAGAAAGAAAGTACTTAGATGAGAGAAAACAATGAAGACAAGAAATAACTGATGAAGTTTGTGCAATTTATCAAGTACTTATTTATCAATGTTATTGCATTCCCTTGCAATACTAGATGTAGACACATGCATCTCAAACAAATTTTAAACAAAAAAACTAAAAGACATTGTACTAGGACTAGACATGGGCAACAATGACCTGTGAATGGGGCCGACTGTGAAATTTTTTCAAATTGTTTCTATATGCACTAAAATTTGACATGGATAAACTCTTTGCATGCCTTGATGATACAAGAGGGTTTCTAGACTCAAATATGACTCACACACCCACTCTATATATCCGATATCATCCTAGTTTCATTTGAACTTTCTCGGATTAATGCCATGCATGGAAATCCCAACATACCCATCGTCATGGTCCTCACGTTGTTTATATTCATCATCTATGTCATTCAAAATCAACATCATGAAAATTAGGCCCATGATTTTGGTTGCAAGAAGAAGGCTCTAGATGATATTTTGTATTTAAATAATGATTTTGTACTAATATTCTTTATGGAGCAAAAAAGTACTTAGATGAGAGCAAAAAACAAACATAAGAAATAATTGATGAAGCTTGTGCAATTTATCAAGTAACTTTTTATCAATGTTAATGCATGCCCTTGAATTACTATGAAGACTCAAGCCACCCACTCTCTAAGTCTATGAGGACTCAAGTCATCAATATACAATGAGGAACCACAACATAGATAATTATAGGGGGATGTTAGCTAAAAACATAGGGATTGTAAGAACCTTCCTCATCCTTAAAAGAAATAATCCTCTTTGGTTTCCTAAACTCATTGTCATTAAGTGCATTAAGCATGAGCTCTCGACCATTTCCATCAATGAAATCATTTTGAGGATATGTGCAATTGACAACTATGATGACTATATAAACCGCTACTATGGAAATCTAATTCAGAGGTACCTGATGGGGAGAATATGAATAATTATGCGTTTCCTTGCTACTTTCTCTATTCCATATGCATCATGATGTTGATTGGGAAGAAATTAATTAAACCGTTGATTTATGAAAACAAATATTAGTGCAATGACCATTTTCTAAGGATATAACCACATTGAGGAAATGCCTCTTGTTAGTCTCTAATTTTGTCTTGGTTTAGTGAGAAGCCCTTATCCTAAGTTTTCCTTACCCGCACTTCAATTTTTATTTCTAGTTGTTTTCAATTTTTTTTTTTGTATCTTGTGGTTTGCATTACTGTTTTGGGATAGTGTATTTAAGTTTGATTTTGAAAGCACACAGTTTAAAATTGAGGTGTCTCCTTATATGCTTGTTTGAATTTCAAATTTTCAAATTTTGCTAAGTCATTAATAGTGCTATGGGAATAATCCTATTCCCGTAGCACCAAAAATCATGCCATGATATGCACCCGCCATCCTGATTTCGTTATGATGACACGAATCATGGGTTGAGAATTTTCATGTGTCCACGAAAGCTTGGAAATCATTTGCAAATTCAACCGTTTCAGAATCTGATTGTTTTGTACTCGCACAAGACTCATTTCAAATCACCCTTTCTTGATGATTGTTATATTTTACCTATTTGAGTTTGATGAATTCAGGCTTGTAGTGAGGAATGCAGGTATCCACTCAAAGGAACGGTATACACTAACAATTGCAGGTCGAAAATTTGGAACCCGAGGGCGCCAGTTGCAGAATTGTGTTTTGATGGCGCCAAAGAAGAGTGGAAAGGTTGTCAGAATAGAACCAGAGGGTGCCAAACTTCTTGAAGCCTATCCTCAAATGCCTCAAAGGTTCAAAGACATTGGGTGGTTTGAATTCCTCACCACTTTTCAGGGTTATGATGAGCAGGTCTCCATGGAGTTTCCTTTGAATTTCGATGGTCACGAGGTCGAAATCGGTAAGATGTTGATGCTATTGACAGAACAGACTATCGCAAAGGCTTGTAGGCTCATGGTTCGAGGGGAAAGATGGTGGAAGAAAGAACATGTGGTCACGGAATTTGTAAACCAATTCCTCCTTCTAGATAAGCAAAATCCAGATTGGAGAAGGGGAATACCTCGTAGTTGGATTCAACCCGATTGGCACACATCTTTGGTCGTGATTCACGGGTATATCACCTGCGAAGGAAGGTTTTCACTGGTCTATATCTACCATTTCAAGATAATAATGCATTTAAATGGTGATTACTCGTTAAATCTCCCTTATTTTTTGCTCAAAAGCTTGACAAAAATGTCGAAAAGAGTGCAGTCACTCTCTACCAATGCTAAAAGAAGTCTGTTCCATCAATTCCTGATTAAAACACTATTCATGTCTGCTTTGAGTGAATTACAGAAGCCTTGGAGCTGGCTCACGCAATCTTTAAACTCTATCACTCAGTCCAATAAGTAGAAGAAAGGCAGAGGGAGGAAGACCATTACATAGAGCAGATATATTTTTTATGAAACCCCTGTGAAAGAAGAGTTTTCTGATATCAAGGTGACTAGGAGGAGTAGAAGTAAAAGACCTAGGTGGGAGCCTGAAATTGAAACATTTTTTGAGGAAGATGTCAAAGGGGAAAAAGATTCATATAATGATCTTGATGCTCAAACTACAGTCAAGCTTGAAAAGACATCAACCAACAAAAGGGATGCTACAACCAAAGGGAAAAAGGTTAAAGGTATGTCTGTATCACAAAAACCTAGAAGAAATTCTACTAGGGTCACCAACAAGTATAGACTAAAGTCAAAGGCAATGTTCAATCCATCAATCAAAGAAGAAAACTTCATAATCATAGAAGACGATTCTGAGAATGTTGAAGCAAGTACCAGGAAAAGGGAAAAAAGGACTCCATTGCCCAAGAAATTTGTCAACAAAGGAAAAAGAATACTTACAGCACCTACAGGGCCTATAACGAGAGCTTCAACCGGATTATCAAAAGCTAAGGAGATGGCTAAAGATATCAGTGAAAACCTTGAAGATAAACGGGATTACTTTGAAGACTCAGATCGCATGCCAGATGTGCCTAAAGGTATAGATTCAACAAGTTCTGAGGAAGAACATAGCTCGAAATTAGTCTCAAAGTACCAAGTTAAAGCCAAGGTGACGCAGGGGCGCGCCTCTCGTGGGCACCTCTTCTCTCACAGGACGTTCTTATTCTCGGCCCGAAGAACTCGAAGGTTCTTCTATCTCCCTCTTGGGAGATCTGCACCCACAACAATCTGTTCCGAGGTCTCCCCTTTACTACCGGGAGATTAGCTAAATCTTTCTATCTCGCAAGTCGGGACTTAAAACCTCCAACTCTTCCCTTCAAATCTTGTGATACCCGATTTGGCGATACGGGTATAACTCCTTCCACATGCAACCGCGGGCTAGGCTTAATGTTGGCACCTCTCGTGACTTCGCGACCTCGAGATCTCATGACCTCGCCGGTTGAACCGTCAATTTTTCACTCTCCTAGTCCGCGAGTCCCCGAGATAAGCGGTCCCACCTTGTGCTCTGCCACACATCCACAAGAATCTTGGCCCTTTGGCACTTCGCGACTCAGCGTCCACAAGAGTCTTGGATCCTCGGCACTTCACGACTTGTGAATCCCTTGTGTCACCTATACTCCACTCGCGCTTTGCTATGGCCCACACTGCTCCAGCTGTCGGGATATCGCTATCTCGCAACCTCGCGATACCCGCATCCAAATTCTTGGACCTTTTCTTGCGAGGTCCCGAGACACGATCCCTCGCCCAGATCCAACGGTCCTCCTGTGTTCCGGATCCAATGGCTATCCTTCTCTCGCTACTCGCGATCTCACGACTTTGCACACTCAATGTTAGGACTCTCAACCTGCAAACTCCCAAGTTCGCGAGATCTCACGATCTCTCGCCACCTGTCCTCTCGAATGGGTGGCTATGATCCTCTCGCCACTTCGCTACTTGCAAAGCTAAAGGGTTTCCCCTTCAGTCCTCCAATTCCCGAGTCTGCGAGATGAGAATCTCCTGACACGCATCCTCCTCCACGAATGGCTCTGATCTTATCGCATCTCGCGATCTCGCTGCTCTGGCTGCACAACCTTTGGGTATTCAACTCACGAGTCCCCGATACACGATACCACGTGTAGATCCTATGGCTCCTGTGACTCGGAATCAACGGCCCTGCGTCTCCTGAGCTTCCAAATCTTCAGAATATTCTCACCGTAACCTCCTTGCACCTCTGCAAGATCTGACGATCCTCAGAATCTCGCGAAATCTCTTCAGAATATTTCGACCGTCCGTTCCCCTCCTTGCACCTCTGCAAGATCTAACGATCCTCGGAATCTCGAGAAATATCTTCAGGAGATTTCGATCGTCTGTTCTTCCTTGTATAATCCACGAGGTGAAAAAGGGTATATCCCTCTGAGATTCCTTCACCGCTTCGCCAACCTGCGACGTTCCTTCCCGACTTCCAACGACGGTTTCCCTGCACTTCGCCTTCAGTGAACTCAAAGGCCTATACTTCCTGAGCTTGTTCTCAACTTCTCAAGTCCTTCAGAGAACTTCTTGCACGCACTCCTTGCGGCAAATATTCGATCACGTCTAAGTGTTGAAGTCACCCGACTCTGTGCACTCCTGCAGCAGTAGTCTCCCAAAGCTTCTGCTCAGTGTCACGACTGAGACTCTCCTTAGCCTGCGCACTCCTTGCACGGCTTTTAGCAACTCACTTTCACTTCTGAGTGTTTTGAGAACAAGAGTTTAACTCCCAAGCCTTCTGTCAATGCACTCCTTGCGGACGACTCAACTGCACTCCTTGCAGGAATCCTTGCTCAAAGAGAAACAATTGTAACTCACCTCTCTTCTCAGATTTCGATATTAACACACGAAATCATATGCACAGCATAAAAACAAATACATAACAGGAAATAAGAGCATTCAACACTCATACACAGAGAATAATACAACAGCCATGAATTTGAATCAACTTCTTCTATTAATTCAAGATCTGTACATGGGTGTCGTTCTACAACTCTCAGCTATTCTCCTATGCTCTAGACTCTTCTTCCTCCTGTTGTTCTGCTAATTGAACTAACTTACAATGATACAAATGAGGGTGTCTATATCCTGTTTCCCTCTTTCTTCGAGAACTATCTAATCTAAGAATTCAATTCTATCTACCTGCAACTACTACTATAAATGCCTCTGGCTATCTCAGACAAGAGCGTATGGCTCGAGGTCTGAGTAATTTTTTTTTCCAAGGCTCCAAAATAAATGATCTCATTTATGTTTAGCGCATCAACTTCAAGAGAAAATTTAAAATTTCAAAAACTTGCGCTGGACGTCTTCCAGCTGACTTTCTGTTTCCACGTTGGTTTTGCTTGTCGTGAGGGATGCTCCTGCATCACAAGGAACTTAGTGTTGCCTTAAACCTAAATGAACCTGCACCCTCTGAATAATGCTCAGGATTCAGAGTTAGAATTAGAACTGATAAAGAAAGGATCAAGGAGTTTCAGAAAACAATAAGACAATTAAAGAAGGAGAAGGTGCAGATAGAACAGTGGAATGCTCGCCAGCAAGAAAGGATTCAAGTTTTTAAAAAGAAGAAGAAATATCAAAGGGAATTTCTCAAAGAACTCAGGGAGATTAATTCTAGACTCTATTGGCATAATTTCATGCTTACCACAAAGCTCAAACAGAAAAATGCCAAAGCTATTGCTGTGATTATATCCTGAAGGTAACATGGAAATTTATCACAATCATGTTTAAATGTTTTCCAGGAAATATGGCAAAGCCTACTCATTTTTGGTCAGTGAAATGCTAAGACCTCGATCTGTTTTACAGAATCAAACAAAATTCCTATTCTGTAGAGTCAAATGTAATACTGGCAATATTTGCTATATCAAGCTGTTGAGCTGTGATCTATTTTGGGGTTGTAGAAGCTCTTTTTGAGTGAACTACCTTAGTAGTTAGATACTATTCGAATCTAGTCATTAAAGGCTATACTAGATGATAGGATCTGAAAGTTTGATAGATGGTTTAAATAGACAGAAGAAAGACCATGTTGGGGTTGAAAAATTAGAGACCCAAGGGACCTTTTGTGAAGTACATTGTAAAGGCATTTATGTTCAATTTGACACTTAATAGCATAGGTATATGGATGGTTAGACCCTCTTTTTCTATTCTGTTATTTCTTTATTCATGCTTGAATTCATTATTTGAAATTGCAATGCTTTTTTATTCTTGACTGATTATTTATACAGTGGAAATTTTACTGTAAAGATTATTTTTCAAGTTTGATATCAAGCTGAACATCTTGTTTCTTTATGATATTTTGAGGCAAGAATTCTGGTGAAG
>JASDQU011176206.1:5701-22710 GCA_032191745.1 Picea mariana
GTTGATTCAAATATGAAAGGTGATAAAGATAGCAGGAGGAGCACCACCGGGTATGTTTTTACTATAGGTGGAACAAAAATAAGTTGGATTTCAAAATTGAAAAAGGTTGTTTCAATTTCAACAACAAAAACAAAGTATGTTGCTGCTACAGAGACTAGTAAAGAGATAATTTGGTTACAGAGGTTTATAAAGGAATTGGGAAAGAAGCAGGTGAATAACATGTTGTATTGTGACAAAGATAGTGCCATTCATCTTGAAAATAACTCAACCTTCCATTTGAAGACTAATCATATACAACTTAGGTACTGTTGGATGCAGACCAAAGCGGAAAGCAAGGTGATTTTGGGAAAGAAGGCATGCACAAGGAAAGCGACAACTGGAAGGGAGAACAACACGCGCGCATGAATGGAAGACCTAATGACGGTAGGGTTAGGGTTTTCATAATGTATTGGAATGGATGAAGAGTCAGAAATGTATAAATATAGTATCTATGTATCAAAGAGAGAGAGAGATGGTTGTTGTAATGAGCGGGTTATTAAAAAAACCATTCGTTATTTGTAACAAATCGATATGTAATATTTTGTTGTATGACCTATTTTTGTAATATGTTCAGCTAGAGAGGCCAGGGGAGGGTAGATATTGAGGGTTAGATCACAGGCTGAGGATTCCGATGCGATATAGTATGCCTCATAATATATCTCGGCCCAATTGAAGGAAATTGTAAAGCGCGCGATGCTGTAACGATAGAATGCCGATAATAAAAGAGACAAGAGACAAATATTTGTTGATGTAGCCCAGGAGGGGGTGAACCATGGTAATATCTATGTTATGTTATTGAATTCATGTATTTATTTATCATCTCAGTAGATATAAATGGGATAAATGAATGACTCATTATATTTCTTGCATTAATAGAGAATAATGGTATACTGCATTAATAAACTATAGTAGCATTCCATGTATACAATTATTAGATCTCCCACTCAATCCTAGGCTGTAAACACCTAAGTATTGTAGCCACCCATTAAGACTATCTCGGGTGAGACAACACAGGGCACCCCGTGCGATGAGTTACCTTCTGGTTTACCAGGAGGGACTATAGTTTTAGAGGATTTGTTGGAAACATGAACATACATGAACCCTAGGTCAATAAACTCATAAAGGATACAAGATAATTAACCCAACAAATGGTTTTGTTGCCATAGGTAGGAAAAAAGAGGGTTGAGTAGATGAGATAAGTCGAAGATCCATTGGAGGCAGATCAAGAAAATATTAGGGCAGAGAGAAATGAGCCACTAGAAGGGGATGTTCAGACCATGGAATCCCATAAAAGCAGAGATCGAAAGCTGGTTAAGGACAAAAGAGATGGATTTTTCATAGAAAGATAACTGAAACCCTAGAATAACACCATGTAAATATCTTGAGAAATACGTGTTTACTAATTTACACGAAGTCTTTTCTATTATTTTCCACACTTATTGCAGTAGTGGATACTAAGTTTGAAGGATAACCATGCAACGAACCAGATCCGATAGTTAGAGTGAACCCCAGTACAAATTGAGCAATTACAACACATGAACAACAAATTCACCTGTGTAGTAGAATTTTGGCTCGACAGTATTGTGGAAGGATTTATAATAGAGTTTGAAGTAGATACATCGAAGTCGTAAAATGCAGCGGAGCAAGAGTTTCTACGAGGACCTCGAGGAAGGTACATTAGATCACTGTATACTTCAATTAAGATATTGCTATACAACAAAGGTGTAATGACAATGGAATCAGACAGATAAATTTCCTTGCATGCATGGGGGAAGGGGGGAAGCACTCATAAAAAGAGGAGAAATGGAAGGAGGAAAGGATAAAGGGAAGAAGGAGGAACCCTTGGACCCGATCATGATGGATGACGACCAGATCAAGTGGATCTTGGAGACAACCAGAAAGACACATAGTGGAGTACCCTACCAATACAAGGTGAATACCAAGAAGAGAGTCATAGCCTTGAGGGAAGGCTTGGAAAGTGATGAAGAAGAGGTAGAGGATCTCCAGGCTATGGAGAAAATTAAGGAATTCCTACGCACAACATATGAGAGGAAGAAAAGAGGTCCAAGAAGAGGAAGAGAAGGCAACGGTCCTATCCATATTAATGTCAGTGTGGAACCCATAAACCCATGTGCGACTAATACACCAAAGAGAACACCATCGTTTAGAAAACCAAAGTTCGGAAGAAGTTAGACAGCATGAAGTACATCTACACAAGGAGCAAAAACTAAAGGAGCTAGTTTAGGTAGCACTAGTCAAGTATCTACACCGCACGGAGGTAGTAGTTCAACATTCAGAATGGCAGGACACGATCCCACCATCAGGTTACCATAATTTAAGGGAGAAGCATCAGAGGACCCGAAAAAACATTTGTTTATCTGTGAGAAGATTTGGGAATAAAAACAGATTAGAGACGAAGATACTAAACTAGCACAACTAGCGATTACGTTAAGGGATCATGCACTGGATTGGTACATGATCGTAGTCACGAATAATATACCAGTGACAACCATAAAAAATGCAGACATCAAGAAACTCCTGATCAACTAGTTCCAGAAGATGAGTTCAGAATATTAGTACATGAATGAGATGATAGAAATCGGACAAAAATCGGGAGAATCCGTATGGGAGATTAACCAGAGATTCAAGCGACTGAAGTTGAAATATCTCATGACCGATATGAAACATCGACACTTGTTTTTCAATTCACTACTCCCACACTTAAAATATCCACTGTGACAACAAAAGTTTTAGATGCAAGTAGAGGCTTTGCAGGCATCCCTGCAATTGGAAGAAAACCAATATCAACAGACAGATCCAACTATTGAAGAACTAAAGGAGGATTTGAAGAACTTAACGTTCCAACTCAACTAGAATAAGAATAAGGATAAATGGGAAGTCGTTTGGTGCACTACATGCAGGACAGAAGGACACCACAAGAACGAATGTCCAACATTCACACAATATATGGCAGACGGAATGCCAAACCCATTACCAATAGGAGGACTATGGTGTGAAGTCTGTAAGAAACTAGACCACGACCCATATCACTGCCCCGTAATGTAGAAATACCAGACAGTCCCAAAGAGTTTGTATTGCAACTTTTACAAGTCAGGTGGCCACGACGAAAAATATTGTAGAACTATGGAGTTGATGAGAGAAAGGACATCAGATGCATATAGAGTGCAAGCATAAATGACGACTGGGAAAGATGCACTGCAATTTACTCAAGTCCCAGCTCCATACAACACTGCACAACAATAATACAATATTGAGCAACAACCATATAATACCGTGCAACCCCAATATAACACAACACAACCTTAGTACAATGTCACACAGTACAATCAGGCGCCTCAATATAATGCATCGAGAGGAGATAGAGCAGGCTACAGAGGTGGAGGACGAGCGAGAGGAGGTTTTGGACGAGGTAGAGGACCAGTGGTATGTCATAAATGTCAACAACCCGGACATTATGAAAGGGAATGTTCACTTCCACCAACAACATGTATGTATTGTCGCACATTAGACCATGATACAGAAGAATGTCCGACACTACTAGTAAAGATTCAGGAAAAGAGAAACCAGAACAACCATAATGTTCAGTGGATCTCAGTCGAAGCAAGGGATGAAGGACAAAACATCAACATAGTTAATCACGTAGGATCTAAAACAGGGGATGACACAGTTCGACAAGAGCTAGTACAACACCAATGGGTGAAGAAGAATGCCAAACCAAGGAAGCAGTTCAACGCACAGAAGGAGAAGGAGATATTTAAGAAAGCCTGACAAGAATTTCAAAAGGAGGACATTGCGACGACTTCAACTGCGCAACAAAGCAAGGAAGCACTAGAATATGAGATGCCTCCGTTATTGGATCATACCAACGAGATACATTCCATAGGACAATTAAGTACAATCAAAGGCTTTTTGAAACCATGCGTAAAAGTATTAAATGATCCATCATCTGTGAAAATTATCCAAAACATATTAGAAAAATGTAGTATGGAGACAGAAGGAACACTAGAACAAAAGACAGTCAATCACCTACGTACCAGGAGAAGAACAAGTAGGGAGTTCAGACTAAATGAAAACATTGGAGACTTCAACATGGGAGACATCATACTGGATCTGGGATTTTAGGTCAATGTATTACCAAAGAAGACATGACATTGTATGGGAGAGCCCACATTAGGATATTCACGAGTTCAAATAAAACTAGCAAACCAACATAGAGTCCTACCAATCGGTAGATTAAAATGAGTGACAATAGACCTGGATGGGGTGTGCACTAAAGAAGATTTTGAAGTAATAGAAATAGTGGATGACACAACACCATACCCAGTGTTGCTTGGCTTGGATTGGGAATTTGACAACCAGGCCATAATCAATCTAAAGACATGAAAAAATAAATTTGAGTCAGGTGAATACATAGTCATCGTGCCACTAGACCCATCCGAAGGGGAAAGGTTTGTAGAACCTACTTGCTTAGAATTAGTGGAAATCAACTAGTTGTACAGAACAACTGCGCGTGCCAAGGATTATGTAAACCCAACTGTAGACGAAATACTTAGTTGGCGTAGCATTACTTCATGTGCAACAGACTCATATACCGGTTTATAAAACTGGCAACAAAGGCTACACAAAGTTTCCATGAGAAGATGCGCACGAATAGACCGTGCAGTAAGATGGGTAGGTATGAAGATAAGGGAACCACCTAGTTTCCATGGAATAAATGATCTGGAAACATTCTTGGCACAGTATGAATATGAAGTTTCAAGGAACCAAATACCGTTAGCACTTGACATAGCACTCAAGGCCACACCAACAAGATGGTGGGGAGAACACAAAGAGACAATCACAAATTGGTACTGATGTAAGTGGTTACTGCGAATACGGTTCAACACACAAAAAAATGTAAACAAGCAACAACAGAAGTATGATGGATAGGGGGCACTAGTGAAATAATTGGAGACATGTAGAACACTGTGGAAATTGACACCCCCAGAGGAATGGCCCCATTATTTTGTACACACTCTAGAGGGCATACCAACGAATTGGTATACAAACCAAGAACTGCGTAGAGCAACTGCGACCTGGACATTATTACAAATTTTTTTTACAATCACTTTCTCATTTGAAAATGAGAACCCCAACATAGATGCAGCTCTTAAAAATATAAGAGGGGTGATATTCATCAAAGAAACAGAAGTCAAACTCATAACATAAGAGCAACATACAAATAGACAAACAGTCAAGGAATTGTTGTCATGTTACCATGTGCACGAAGACACACCAAAGGAAGATGAACCATGCGATATTCAGATCGAGGAAGCGAAAGGCGAGAGGGAAGTGGAAGGTCCACCTATAGAATTATAAGTTATTGCTGCATCGATAAAGGTAAAAAAATTCAACATCAGGACTGCTGAGAATCCCAAGATAGCCAGCATCGAAGATTACTGCGATGAACAAATGGTAGAAATCATAACAAAGTTACTGTGCGAGTACAATGACCTGTTTCCAATAAAATTTATAGAGATGAAGGGTATAGCATGAGAGCTAGGAGAAATGCAAATACCACTTAGAGCCGAAGCAAGACCAATCAGACAATGACCATATAGATTGAACTCGATATACAAGCAGAAAGTCAAAGATGAGATCGAAAGAATGCTCGAAGCCGAAATCATAGAGCCAGTGGAAGAATCCAAATGGATAAGTTCGATGGTAGTCTAGGACAAGAAACAAAGAGGAATACAGATATGCATCGATTTGAGGAAGTTGAACGATGCATGCCTACATGACCCATTCCCTACACCTTTCACGAACTAAGTGTTAGAAAACATAGGAGGACATGAAGCTTACTCATTCACTAATGGATTCCTTGGCTACCACTAGATTAAGATAGCACGGGAAGACAGATACAACACCACCTTTGTGACATAATGGGGATCCTACCAGTACACAGTCATGCCGTTTGGACTGAAGAATGCACCATCAATATTTTCCAGAGTAGTCATTGTTGCGTTTAAGGAATTCATCCACCAATTTCTATAAGTATACTTGGATGATTGGACATTCTATAGCTTGTTGAAAGAACATGTAGAAGTCTTACGACTAATGTTAGAAAGGTGCAGACAATGCCAGATATCGCTAAACATAAAGAAATGCATATTCAGAACACCGTTTGGGATACTATTAGGCCATATAGTATGCAAACAAGGTTTACTAGTAGATCCTACAAAGATTGCAGTATTTGTTAACTTACCGCCACCAAAAATAGTCCATCAGCTAAGAGAGACATTGGGACACATAGGATACTATAGAAATTTCATCAAAGGATACGTGCAGATTACCGCACAGATGCAAAAAATGTTACGAAAATATACAAAGTTCTAGTGGAACGACGAGTGTCAACACGGTCTAGATACGCTTAAGGAAAATATGGTCACCGCACCAATACTCGTATTTCCAGACTGGGAGAAGACATTCCACGTACATGTAGATGCATCAACCATAGAACTTGGAGCCATATTGGCGTAGCTAGGAACAAGAGATTTAGACCACCCTATAGCCTTTGCGAGCAGAAAGATATCAGAATCTAAACATAACTATAACACCAAAGAGAGAGAAGGCCTAGTTATGGTCTACACACTACAAAAAATCAAACATTACTTATTGGGAAAACACTTTAAGATGTTCACGGATCACTCATCTCTGAAATACCTAGTCAACAAGCTAGTGTTGGGGGGGATAATCTATTGATGGTTACTATTGTTTCAAGAATTTTACTTCAAAGTCGTAGTCAAGCCAGAAAAATTGAATGCAAGACCTGACCACCTGTCAAGGGTCACAAATGGAGAAGAACCTATGAATTTAGAAGAAAAAATCCCAGACACACAGTTATTTTTAGTGCATATCGCTGATGAATACTTTGTAGATATTATTCAGTACTTAAGCAAGGGTACTGCACCACAGGAATATAACACCGTGCAGAAGAAAAACCTAGTAGTTCGAGATGCAGACTATTAACTGATCGCGGGACACTTATACAAAATGGGCACAGACAACATCTTGTGCAGATATGTGTTAGAACACGAAATACCAAGGATTTTAGTAGAATCCCATGAGGGGATAGCAGGAGGACATTACGCAGGAAAAACTACCGTGCATAAGGTATTGCACGTAGTACTATGGTGGCCAACCATTCATAGAGACTCAAAGGAGTATTTCCAGAGATGCGATGTCTGTCAAAGGGTAGGTAAACCCAACAAAAGAGACGAGATGCAAATAAGACTAAAAATAACATTGCAGGAATTCGATAAATGGGAAATAGACTTTGTGGGACCAATCGACCCACCAACAAAAATAAGAGGAGCAAGGTACATCATCACCGTGATAGATTATTTAAAAAGATGGGTAGAAGCAACACCAGTAAAGGATTGCCGTGCAGAAACAACAACACACTTTTTATTCGAACAAGCAATCACTAGATTTGGATGCCCAAGAGTTTTGAAGAGCGACCAAGGCATGCACTTAATTAACAACACTATCAATGCCATGACTAAAGAGTTTGAAGTCCATCATCAGAAGAGCACAACATATCATCCACAAGCAAATGGCACAATAGAGGCATTCAACAAAATCTTGGAGAATGCACTGACAAAGTTATGTAATGTCAACATGGACGATTGGGACCTCAAAATACCGGCAATATTGTGGGCCTATAGGACTACGTTCAAAACATTGATAGGGCACACACCATTTAAACTAGTATATGGCCAGGAAGTAGTAGTGCCATTAGAATTTTTAGTACCTAGTTTGTGCGTAGCAGTAATTACACACATGATAGAATGAGGCGCAGTAAAAGAGAGACTAAATAAGTTGATGATCATGGAGGAAGATCAGATCTTAGAAGGATTTTACCAACAAGTTTAGAAATCAAGAGACAGGGCTTGGCATGATAAGCACATCAAGAAGAAGACTTTCAAGGAAGGAGATTTAGTATTGATGTATGACAGGAAATCGTTTTAGCACCCAGGAAAGATCAGGATGCATTGGTTAGGACCATACGAGGTAAAACCTGTCACAAATGGAGGAGATGTATAGTTGAAAGACTTATTAGGCACATAACTCAGAGGGATGATCAATGGGATCCGACTGAAGCTGTACAAAGACAGTCGACTACTCACCGCACAGTGAAAAAAAAAAAGAGCCATACAGAATGTTAAACAACACCAACATAGGCAAAGTGTGCCAAAATAAGAAAGAGAATGCACACTTAGGAATACAAACTTGGCAAGGATAAGGCTAACAACTAGGTTGAAGGGGAAAAAAGAGGGAAACGAAAATACGACAAAAGCAGTACGAAAATATGGAGGTATACAAAATTGACTGACGGAAAGGATCGATGGGACGCCACATTAATCACACCAATTGGATATGGAAAGGGAGATTAATGGAAAGTAAAAAATAACCATAGGTTCAATGAAACCATAATTAAGGTAGCATCCTTGACAAGCTTCCTATGATGCCCATACAACACATGGACATGAGAACAAAGAGCTTATTTGCAAAAACAGAACAGACAGAGAGTGATAGAAGCAAAGGAGCACAGAGAAGAGTTCACAAAGTTCAAAGAGACCGTTCAAACTCAACAAACGTTCGACACACACCACCATGGAACCACCAAAGCAAGTAGACACAAGCCATACTGCCAAACAACCCAGAGTTCGAACTAGGTCACGGGTACAATTGGAAGAAGGCGAACAACAACCGCTGGAGGTCGTTAATGTCGACAAAATCTTGTCACCGGATACAAAACTAGTGAACCCCACACCTGTGGTGGAAGAGACCCAACAAATAGCATTGGAGGACATGAATATAGATATGCTAGTGGAGACACAAGAACAATAGAACCATGATGCAGAAACCCTAAAGGAGGTGCAACCAGTGAACACTAAAGTAGATCCAAGATTCAATGGAACATCGATGAATAAGGAAGCAACAGTCGAGCCAGATGAGTCTCAAACAACTGTGTCAGACCACCCACTGGAAGGAACAATAGAAGATGTCACAGATTGGCCAGAATGGTATGCCGAAGTACAAACGATGGCCGCTGGAACCTCCAACCAACCACCACTAAAGAAAGACAAGTAGTAGGTACCAAGGTCACCTCACAAGCAACTCATCATAGCCCTTTTTTTTCCGTGTATACCAGATGGGGTACAGGTGAAACAAGACTTGTTGGGTCATATAGAGAAGATAAAATACTTAGATCATGATGTGGCAGACACATACAAGTTTCCAGAATTTGCGAAGAGGGTATAACTACAGACTATGGGAGTGAATGTGGTTGGGGAAATGATTGAACAACCACTCCAATGGGCAACAGGATTGGAGAAAGCAAGGATTTTAGGTCTGTTGAATCTACCACACTTTGGCATAGGACAATTTTCAAGCAGTTGCGTCAAACAATTGTTATCATTCACACATGGCGAAGACATTTGGTTGGATAAGCTCGTCTCCATAGACGTAGAACTTATTGCACACATCACAGGGTTTCCAGCCAAGGGCATGGATCCTGTGCAATTCCTCGACGATAAGACAAAGGAGAAAGCACTTGTGGAGGAAATGAAGAAGAAATATGGTACTGGGACGCAAGGAATCATAATCAAGAGGATCAACGATGCCGCAATATAGATGGCTGCAAAAATATTGGCTTGAAAACTACTACGAAAGTGTCGCATGAAAGAAGTTCTGGCCGGGGTCGTTGCGGTAGCAGCTCAGTGCGCCAAGGGAACATTAGTTAGATGGGCACCATATCTCGTGAATTTGTTCCTGGATGACTGTAAAGATGCCCAGGATCTCAGAACAAAATTTCACTACTCATGGTTACTCCTATTGATAGCTATAGTAGGATGGAAGGAACCGAATTACACTTTCTTTGGCACTAAACCCAAGCCAAATTATGGAGTGAGGTATTTATCACTTGGCATAGCACCAGATGCCAAGCACAAGAAAATGAATGCAACTGTATTAGAAGGATACCTTCACGACCTGCAGGAAGCCATACCCAACATGTGGAGAATAACACCACAGGTCATCACACAGTATCGAGATATTGCCAATTTCAAGGCCACATGACATGCGATGTGGATACAAGCAAGAAAGGACCCCAATAAGCAGTGGCTACAAATGCTCTATTGTATCACAGAGGGCGACATTGGCATGGTGATCAAAGACTAGGAAGACGAGTGGAAGATTCCATTCCTCATCCAATAGTTGTCGGAAAGAACAATAGAAGAGGAGGGAGAGCAGGGAGAAACACAACCTCAAGAAGTCCAAGTGCCCAAGAAATGAAGGACGGGCCAGACAAAAAAAAAGAAGACAAACAAAGCGATAGTTAAGACAGGGACCCAAAAGGGGAATAAGGATAACACGCAGCTGGCCCAAGGACATCAAGAACAGCCCGAGGCTACACAAGGGACCACACCAAGTCCCAATCCCCCAGAGCCAATCTTGAATACACGACCAAACATTCAGACGGGAGGTGCACACAAGAAAATGAAGGCAAAAAGGACACCTCCAGAATATACGATCACAGAGGATGATGAAGAAATGATAGTTCGAATGGTTTAGGATTATATAGCTGAGGATTTTGACAATGCTGCACACCATAGGGACATAATTCAGGAGGGGCTGACAGACATGCGACAACTCAAAAAAATTGGGGAAGCACAGACAACAAGAAAGCATGGGAACAGGGCCATCAACATTACAGACAAAGGAAATACTGGAAGAAGGAGAGTGGTATAAAATCCATACAATACCGCAACCAAACGTGACATTCCACATTACACCTAGTATGTTGCGCATGGACAAGATTGTGGGGCAGACACCCCTGAAGGACTTATCCCAAATCCAACTGGTATTGCCACGGATACCATCCAAATATCTACACAGTTTGTAGGTCAATGCCACCCAAGAGGTATAGTCCCGGGCACGCATATATTTAGCTGAATTACACCAGGCAAAGGAGAAGTAGGATGTGTTGGAAATAATATGTGAGCAGACTAAGTTCGAGACTCAAGAGGAAAGGGAGCGCAAGAATAGATTGGAGCAGAAAGTGGCAGGAACTTATGCAAAAATTCCAAACATCGTGCAAAAGGATGAACTCATAGAAACGGGAAATATTGATAAGATTGAGTAGGCAATCGATCAATACCAGAAGGAGATCAAGAATCTTCGAGAATATCTCACACCCACTACTTCATCGACAGTGAAGGAGAAAAGGAAGAATGAAGCAGTAGAGAAGCTACAGAAGATAGAGCGACAGGTTAGCACATCAACCAACTTGTTCGAGAATGTAGCACAACTTTGGACAAATCTAGAGGAGGATGAGCAAGTCCAAAGGTGGGACAAGGAAGAAGAGAGGATAAGCGCAACTATCCAAGACTTCAAGAAGAGGCATAAAACAATGCTTATCACAGAGTGCGTGAAAGGAGCGCAAGAGATGAAGAAATTGCAGGCAGAACTTACCACCGTGCAAACACAGAAAAAGGAGTGTCAGGCTCAAATGGAACCACTACAAGAGCAAGTGGCAGAAGTTCTCGCATAGGAAGAGGAAGCCAAGACACACATACAACAGACTCAGTCAGAGTGCATAAGATTAATCAATGATGAAATTGCAGCATAGATAGTAGACACACTCAAAGAGAAGACCACACAAGTGGCAACACAAGCAGTAGAGCTCAAGGAAAATTTCCAGGTGATCACCAAGGAGATCGACAAAGTGCACAAAGGTTAGGTGACTCGGGACGAGTCACATGTCAATGTCAGGGGCCTGTTGGAAGCAGACCAAAGAGGAAAGCAAGGTGATTTTGGGAAAGAAGGCATGCATGAGAAAAGAGATAACTGGAAGGGGGAACAACACGCGCGTATGCATGGAAGACCTAACGACGGTACGGTTAGGGATTTTGTAATGTATAGAAATGGATGAAGAGCTAGAAATGTATAAATATAGTATCTAGGTATCAAAGAGAGAGAGATGGTTGTTGTAATGAGCAGGTTATTAAAAAGAACATTCGTTATTTGTAACAAGTCAATATGTAATATTTTACTATATGACCTAGTTTTGTAAGCTGTTGAGCTAGAAAGGCTAGGGGAGGGTAGATATTAAGGGGTAGATCACATGCTGAGGAGCCTAGTGCGATCTATTCTGCTTCATAATAGATCTCAGCCCAACTGAAGGGATTTGTAAAGCGCGCGACGCTGTAATGACAAAACGACGATAATTAAATATCCAAGAGACAAATCTTTGTGGATGTAGCCCAGGAGGGGGTGAACCATGATAATATCTATTTTATGTGAATGAATGCATGTATTTATTTATCATCTCAGTAGATATAGATGGGCTAAATGAATGAGTCATTATATTTCTTGCATTAATCGAGAATAATGGTATACTTCATTAATAAGCTACAATATCACTCCCTGTATACAATTATTAGATATTCTACTCAATCCTAGGCTATAAACACTTGAGTATTGCAGCCACCCATTAAGACTATCTCAAGTGAGATGGCACGAGGCACCCTGTGCATTGCATTGCCTTTTGGTTTACTAGGAGGGTCGAAAGTTTTAGAGGCTTTGTGGGTGTTGGTTTACTATTTCCCTTCTCGGGTTATCTAAGTTATTGACCCAGGGTTCATGTCATTCAGGGTTCCAACAAAGCCTCTAAAACTATTGGCCCTCCTAGTAAACCAGAAGGCAACACAACACCCAGAAGGTGCTGCGTAGTCTCACCCAAGATAGCTTTAAATGGGTGACTGTAAGACTCAGGTGTTTACAACCTAGGATAGAGTAGGGGATAGGGGTTTCTTGATTAAAGCCAGGTACCGCGAGCTGTAAGGTAAACTACTTATCCCTTGAAGTTGCCTATGTACATCCCATAGTTTAATTCCAGCAAAGTATAAACATATTCATAACAATGTATTAACTCATTCATCAAGCTTAACCATTAATTGCTGAAAGAAAGTAGAGACATGCATACATTCAACACATTACGCAAGTATTACCGTGGTTCACCCCCTCCTGGGCTATGTCCACAAATATTTGGCTCTTGGATATTTTGTTATGGCAGTTTTGTATTCCTAATGACACGCACTTACAATTCTACACCAAACTGGGTAAGATCTATGTGAGGTGAACTAGATCGCACCAGGCTCCACAGCCTGTGGTCTAATCCTCAGATCTACCTTCCCTCGTATACTCTTTTCTCAACAAATTACAAAATTGGTTCATACAGCTAAAATAACAATAACCAACCCTATACGATACTTTCTTATCTATATTTATACATTTTGGGCTCTTCAGCCTTTTACAGAATATTACCAAAACCCTAACCCTTATTATGTTAGGTATTTCTCCCATGCGCGTGTTGTTCTTCCTCCATCTGTCACTTTCCTTTGTGCACACTTTCTTGCATGCACTCGTGCTGTTCTTTTGCCAGTTGTTACTTCAGTTTTCTGCATGCTTTTTTCCCCACGATCGTTCTTCTTTCCCATTCGGCTTGGTGCCAACAGGCCCCCAACATTGATATGTGACTCGTCCCGAGTCACCTAATTTCTCTTTGCTTCCTTGTTCTCCTTGGTCATCATCTGGAACTTCTCCTGCAACTCTGCCACTTTTGTCAGTGTCTGTGTGGTTTTCTCCTTGATGGTGTCGACTATCTGAGCTGCCACTTCCTCGCTCATCAGTCCTGCGCATTCTAGCTGAGTCTATGTTGTCTGTTTTGAGGCTTCTTCTGCCTGTGCAAGTACGTCTGCTACCTGTTCCTGCAACGGTTCTATTTGAGCTTGATGCTCATGTTTCTGTGTTTGCACAGTGATAAGTTCTACCTGTATATTCTTCAACTCTTGCGTTCCCTTGGCCCGTTCTGGAATTGGTATGGTATTCTATCACTGCTTGATTTCTTGGATCGTTGCATTGATCCTCTCCTCCTCCTTGTCCCAATGTTGGACCTTTGGATCCTCTTCCAGCCTTGTCCAAAGTTGAGTTGCTTTATCCAGCAAGTCGACTGCCGTGCTAACCTATTTTTCTAGCTCTTGTAGTTGCATTGTTGCTTCCTGCTTCCTTTGCTCCTTCACTGCTGGTGGAGTTGTCAGTCTAATCTGTCCACGGAGAGTCTCGATCTCCTTCTGATACTGATCAATTGCCTATGCAATCTGGTCAATCTTTTCTGTGGCTGGGAGTTCACTTCCTTGCGTAGTAGCTGGGAGTTTCCCAAAAATTTCTTCCACTCTGCATTCTATCTCGTTTATGCATTCTTTCGCCTCCTGAGTTTTAGATTTGGCATGTGCACAAATTGTTTCCAACACTTCCCGCTTCTTTGTTGCTTGTTGTAGCTCGAATATGTTTTTATGTGCTCATGATTTCATCTCGTGGTCGATGCTAACCTGTAGTTTGTATAATTCTCTTGATGGCATCCGTGTCAAGACCAATTGGATATGATCCAAATCTTTTAGTGGTGTCTGTCCCACAATTTCATCCATTCTCAACATCCTAGGCTTTATATAGACCATGGAATGTGCGTGCAACATCGGAAGAGCTGGGTCATGTTCTTCTATCTCCACCCTTTCTGTGGTTTGTGTGGTCGATGGCTCTATGCCTCTACTACTACTCGTGATCTGGGCTTCCATGAATTTCTTAAGGAGTTGTCCCATTTCTGTCAGTTCCTTCTGTAGTTTATCCCTGTGGTGCACGACATGATCAAAATCCTCTGCTAGGCAATATTGGACCATTCTAGCAATCATCTCTCCATCATCCTCCGTGATTGTATAGTCTGGTGGTGCTCATTGTTCCTTCATTTTCTTGCGTGCACCTGCTTCCTGTACCGCTGGTCTCTTAGTTCCCCCTGGTTCCTGTGTGATGGGGTTTGATGCAGTTTCCTGTGCTCCCTTAGTTGGTTTTTGCTATCCATTGGTCGACTGAGTAGTTTCTGTCCTCCCCTTCTGGGTCCCTGGCTGCTCTGAGTCACCGTTTGCCTGAGCCAACTTGGTTTGGCCCGTTCTTTGCTTCTTGGGTACTATGATTTGTGGAGGTTGTGTTTCTGACTGCGCAACCCCTCCTTCTGCTGTTTGTCTCGGTACTTCTCTAGGTATGGTTGGAATCCTCCATTCATCAGGCCATTCGTTGATGATCATGTCGATATCTCCCTCGATGATGTAGTAGCGCATCTGTAGCCACTGTTTATCTGGATCCTTCCTTGGTTGTATCCACATGGCTTGTCACCTAGCCCAGAAATTGGCGATGCTCCCGTATTGTGTGACAGCCTCTAGTGTTATTCACCATGCTCAACTGATGGCTTCCTGGATCTCCCATAAGCTTCAAATATGATTCCAATCCCCTTCTTACGCTTGGCTAGTGGCGTAGATCTCAGGACGCGAAATCTTGCTCCTCCTAGCTGTGGTGTGGTACAAAAGACCACATATTCTGGTTCTTGCCATCCCATGAAATCTATGAGAGTGATTAGCCATGAGTAATGAAATTATGTACCTGTGTCCTACATGTCTTTGCAGTCTACTTGGAACAAGTTTGATAGGTATCGCGCCCAACTCATGGAGGTGCCTTCTGCGCACTAAGATGCAACAACAATGACTCCTGCCGGTACTTCGTCTTTGTGACACTTTCTTAGCAATTTGTAGGCTAATATCTTTGCGCCCAATTACGTCGTGACATTGTTGATCCGTTTAATTATAATGTCTCTTGTTCCCCTGTTGGTGCCATATTTCTTCTTCATATATTCTGCCAATGTTTTTTCCTTGGACTTATCGTCCAGAATCAGCGCGGGATCCATACCCCCGGTGGGTAGGCCTGTTATCTGCGTGATACGTTCGATAGTTATGGGGATGGATTTTTCCAACCATATATCCCCTCCATGCATAACTACTAACAATTGCTTGACGCATGACGCCGCATATTGGCCTCTACCAAAGTGTGGTTTCTTCAACAATCCTATAATTCTTGTTCTATCCAGTCCAATTGCCCACTGGTGTGGTTGAGTGATGGTTTCTCCGAGTTGGTTCACGACTATTTTATGCATAAATATCTATGGTGCAAGCTCTAGATATTTGGTTTCATATGCTGCGTCATGGTCGAAATACTTGAGCTTTCCGACGTGACCCAATAGCTGCGGGTCAACCCATACTCCCTCTGGTATGCGAGGTAGTAAAATCTCTGCGGTTGGTTTCTTTCGAGGTGAGATCGATATCTGAACTCAGTCCTCCTGCTGTGTTGGTTGGCTCAAATTTCCAACAACTCCTGACTGTTCCCCTGTCATCCATTCTGGCCATGCCCAGGTATTTCCAGCAGTCTCCTCGGCTGGGTGACCTAAGCCGGGTGCTTGCATCTCGTCTGGGTGCTCCTCTACTCCCAAATGGTGTGTTGTTCCATTCATTTCCTTGGCTACTTCAATATGTTCCAATGGTATTTCCTGGTGGGTTTCTTCTTCCTTGTTCTGAGGCTCATGCACCACTGCTAGTGTATCCTATTCCATAGCCTCTGTTTGTGGTTGCAGAATCTCCTCTAGTATTGGTTTTGGACTCTACTGGGATTTCC
Source organism: Picea mariana (assembly GCA_032191745.1). Classification (NCBI taxonomy): domain Eukaryota; kingdom Viridiplantae; phylum Streptophyta; class Pinopsida; order Pinales; family Pinaceae; genus Picea; species Picea mariana. The sequence continues at coordinate 22,358 of JASDQU011176206.1, forward strand.
TCTAGCGACGAGATTTCATCAATATCGATGATCTCTGGTGGTTGTTGCTTGTTTTCTTCCAGTGGTCCTCGTGACCTAGTATGAACCCTGGTTGATCTGGCTGTCTGGACTCATTCTGTGAGCTTCAGTGGTGCCACAATGGTGTCTGTCGAACGTTTGCTGAGTTCGAATGGATTCAATGAGCTCTGTGGTTTCACTCTGTTCATTCTAGATGTTGTTGCTCTTTTTCTGTTCTCCTTTCGTGAATAGACTAACTGATTTTGTGCTCGTGAGTTGTATGGGCTCATCATGAACCTTGTCGGGGAAGCTTCCTCCATGATGCGATTAATGCACCATAACTTTGGGTTCAATGC